>CABEGB010000931.1:179152-253199 GCA_901521435.1 Crematogaster levior | reverse complement strand
TAGTTGTTAGTGGCTGACTTCTTTCTTTAATTTGATTTGATAAAATCCTGTCTTAACATCTAACTTAGAGAATATTTTTGAACCCTTCAAATTTGCGAGAGTTACATTTACTTTCGGTATCGGAAAATGCGCTCTTTTTACATTTTTATTTAATTGAGTGAAGTCCACATAATCTTATTTGCTCCGTTTCTTTCTTCAGAATTACCACAATTGGACTATATCATTCTGTAGGGAAATTTACTGGTACTAATGTTCCTCCTTTGACTAATTTATCCAATACTGATTTAAGTTTTTTCAACATTGGAATTGGTACAGTACGCGGAACTGACTGAAAATATGTTGTAAACTTTTTACCCTTTAACCAAATTTAATTCTTTTTAATGCTCTACAGTCCGTCACACCTTAGGAAACCTATAAATGGTTGTACCTGTGATTTGCTTTTAATTGTACTGCAAGTTTATTTTATCTACCACAGCCTCTCTTTACTTTGCTTCCTCAATACCAGAGAGGAGATAGTATCCTCTCTATTGGAATAACTGGTGAGCATAAAGGACGAGTAGTTTGTCTTCTATCAGTAGCAGAATAATAAATGGGAACAGCGATAACATTTTTGCCGAGAAATTACAGACGTGTACATACTCAATGCCTGGCTACCTCCTCAACAAAACAGCTACTTTAAAACAAGTTTGGGTCACTGTTTCTCAATTGACTGATTGTAATATATACCGATAAGTGACCAAACCCATGGTCGAAACGTAGAAATAAATAACGTTCAACCAATATATCAATTTGCCAGCCAGTTTATTGTCAGTTACTGTTCTTCCTCTTTTTAATTTTCATCACTGGCAAAGAAAAGATTCTTACATTCCCTAACAAATTTTGCTTTAAGCCATTTAGTACGTACACTTTCGAGTTTACAGAAGTATTTCCCTTCTCTATTTACATATAAACTACCGGCAACCGACAATTTTCTTCTGTCTGGCTGGCCTTATTATAAGTCTACTTGTTTTATTTATATTCTTTTTCAATTCATTCGGAATTAAATTTTTGTGGGAATAGTAACATCCGCGCCTGTGTCTATAATAAAATTTACCTGCCGTGAAAATTCTTTTATGTGCACAAAATAAAAATTCTTTATTGTTCTATATTTCCTCACGCACGGCACCCAAGAATATTGTTGACTTGTCGCTGTCTTCGTCACTCTCTTGTCCATCCACTCTGCGCATTTTCTTTGACCTACAGATTTTATCCCAGTGTCCAATTTCTGGCAGTTGTGGCATGTTGACTTGAGCACTGGACATTTCTTGAAGTCCTCGTGTCTCGCTCTACCGCATTTTCCGCAATTCTTGTTCTCATGCTGCTCTTTATTATTCTTCTTTTCATTTTTATTTCTCTGAGATTGAAGTACTCTATTCAATTCACTCTGTTCTAATTCTTCTCTTAGCATCTTTCCTTCTTTAGCTTCTGTGTTTCTTGTCGAGCTATATTTAAAGCTTTTTTTAGGGTTAGGTCTGTCGTAAATTGAAGGCATCCTGAGGTACGCATCTCGTACACCGATGACTTCGATCACGTATTAACTCTTTTAACATTCCGTACTCACAAGACTCAGCCAATGAATATAATGCTGTTACAAACGAATTTACACTTTCTCCTACGTGTTGTTTTTTGGAATTGAATTTATAACGTTCGAACACAATATTCTTTTTTGGTGAGAAATATTCCGTGAATTTATCTGTTAACCATCTTCAACGTTGTCGCACTGTTGATTTCTGGCATTATTTGAGCTAAGATTTCGTCGGGTTTTTCTCCCATCGTGTACAACAACAAATCGACTTTTTCACTTTCATTCCTCTCCTTGAGATCCGCGACGGAAATATATCTTTCGAACTTTTTTAACCACAGTGGCCATAATTCCGGTTTCTCAAAATTAAACTCTGTCGGTGTTTGTACGCTGGGCAGTTTTACCTTTATTTCTTGAGTACTGTTCGTCATTTTTCTTTTTTTTGATGCACGAATAACAACAAAACCGAAAGCTCTGCTCTTTGTCTATACTGTTTATTATCTTTAATCACACACACACTAGTATCCCACTTCTGACACCATGTTGTATTACTCGTGGTAATTGTGTGTTGTGAATAATAGTAATAAGACTGTATCAGCTTAATACACAAGACCCTTGTACACGTCCTTACTGCGCTACCCTTTCGCCATCTTGTCTCCCGGCCCGCCTAGTACCACCTATCCTAGCTACATAGATTGCTCTCTCTCTCTTTCTAAGGACATACTCGCACAGTTACATCTTTACGTCAAAGAGGATAGCGAGAGAGGGTCGAGATCAATTCTAATTCTGCTTTTGACGTTTCAAAGTAGAGACTTTAAACTTCAAAATAAAAAAAAAAGTTAAATACAATCTTTTTTGACGAAATTACGGTCATTCAAATTTAGGCAAAAATTTGACTAAAATCACCTATGCGTCAATTTTGTGGGCCAGTGTATTAAATTGCGGGGATTACAAATAATTTCAAAGTTTGACAATTATCTCTAAATGCAACTTTTTGCTGGCTCCCTCTTAATTCTACACAGACTTGAGAATTAAGTAAACTTATAAGTATCTCTCTGAATGCATTTCATATTCTTCAGGTGGCGTTTTCATTTTCTCAGTATCAAGCTTGCTTCTTTTCTTGCGTTACTCACGAAGGAGCAAATCAAAAGATCAGGATTTTTGTTTGGCGAACTTCCTCATGCGCGAACGCTCCGCGCGAAGTTAATGATCTGAGGGATGCGAGGGCGCGACTGATTGTGAGATATAAAGTCGATTTAAGCTTTTTGAGGAAGGCTTTCAAGCGAGAGGTTGCCGCAGCGCTTGGCAACACCCTCCGTCTTCTCATCGGCCCTCCACATGACAGATATCGTTGCTTATGTTCTTGGCGAAATAACTTTCGAGCCAGTTACGAATTTCAATTCGATTGTACTCCGTTGACATTTAATAAAGGTAAATTCATGGCTTGCGCGCGGAGAAATCACGATCGTCTCGCTAATTGGATAATTAAATGTATAACATGAACTTAATACATGTCTTATCTTAGGACATGTGTATATTCCAACAGATGTTCTTGAGTTATAGAGACTTATAGAGTTCAGAGGTTTATATGTGTATTAATGTATCAAATTTAAACATGCTAAAAAACTTATGAAATAGAAATTGTATAATATGTATGTTTTAATAATTAGAATTTTTTAGAAAAGCTTTATTTAAAATCTTAACAATCTCAGAAAAACGAATAGAATATTTTAAGTTTTCATGTATTATAATTATTCTTATATGCTTATTCTTATATTTATATATTTGAAACTCCCTAAATCTAATAGAAAAATTTTCTAAAGCATTCTAAAAAGACATAAAATAGGAAGAGAAAAAGGATATATTTCGAAGATTTATTTCGAAAAAAATTGAGGAGAGGAAAGCAAGACTCTTCTCAACTTCGATTTAACGACGTTCAACACTTTTGTCGTATTCCCTTTGGAGAATAACTAAACTTTGAAACTCTCACCTGGCCAACTCTCTCTAAAGGTAATGGACTCTCGAGTGTGCTCTTTTAGCCTCAGCCGTAGCCTCGCGTACCCGAGCGTCCATTCGTTGCTGGCGTTCTCGTTTCACATCTTGTTGCGTGGCTTCCTTCTGCAATAATTCGAACGTTGACATTTATTAATTACGGTATCTGATAGGCAGAAAAAAGCAAGAAGGAGAGAAAAGGATGATAATTAACGCGACGATGAAACGACGTGGACGATGCAAAATTTAACGTCGCGCACCGCTTTAAAAAAATCGGTGTCATTGGCGACAATCGTGAATAATGGATCAGCAATAATGACGTCGATACGAGCAATCGGGCGTCGCGAAAAAGTGTTGGCGTAAGTGTGATTAATTAATGACGTATTTAATAAAGTGTTCGCAGCGTCGCGCGTAACGAGCACGCCAGTTGCTGTGTTATTCGTTACTTTCGTTCCCGGAGGGGGGTTGGGAACGTTAATTGACTTGTAATTAATCAGCGTGCACTCGTTATAATTTATTTGTAGTAACGTGCGACGAACGGCATGATTAATAAATCACCGTCAAATCGCTGCTTTTCATTATTCGATTGGGAGAAGCGATCAAAATTGTCAGCGGACAATCGGCCTAATTTTTCGCGACGATTGAAACCAGGGATTTCGCGTAATTTTGGTGAGTTAAATTTTGCTAACAAACATTTCACAAATAAAAATAATAATAACTTTAAGCAAAGTAAATATAACTTCCCATAAATAACAAAGTATACAACTAAAACGACTCATATTTCCGAATGCTCGGACAAGCTCGCCGGATTTGGAAGGGTTTGAAAGGTTCAACTAATTATAAGAGACGAGAATTTGAGAAACAAATAACAATTTATTACAACTAATGCTATGTACAATTTACATGGATCCGAGCGGACTTACGATTGTTGCGTGTTTTTCCGGCGGTCGCCGTGCCGTGTCGATGTCGGTGTGTCACGGTCGTAGAGAGTGCGAACACGCGCTCGATACGTGTGTAGTGTGTCGCAGCGTGATATAAAAACTCCGTGTGTTGACGGCTCCGGTTTAAAGTGCCGACGGGTTTCAATGGCTGGAGTATGTTACGCGCGGCACGTGTATTACGGTCTAGCGGTGATGGATGGATTTGCGTGGTGACGGCACACGTGTAGGAAGAAATGTCGGACGGCGCAAGCCGGAACAGTCGTGACTGGCGGGTCGAAATGTTTTCGACGGAAATAGAGAACACTCTATTCCGCACTGATCGCCGGTACGGTGATTGGTCTTGTGTCTCCGGATTGGCGGATATACGGGCACGGGTGATCGGTGCGAAAAGCGACGGGCGAAATGCTTTCGGCGGAAATAGAGGACGCTCTATTCCACACTGTGCCGTACCATCCTGTTCCACAATTGCCGTAGCTAGTGTAGGGCGGATATACAGGCACAGGTGTTCGGTGCGGAGGATGCCGAGAAGTCTCGGCGGAGGCCAGGCACGTCCGACCCCGGTGATTCACATGAGATTCGGTTCTCTTGTTTCGCAGTGTCCGAGAACGCTCGGCGGAGACTGAGTTCGCTCAATCCCACGGCACTACTACTGGGAGGATTCCTGGCTAGAATTCGACTGCCGAGAAAACTCGGCGGAGACTGAGCAGACCAACCTCCTGGTTTCTTGTCGATTGCGAATTCGGACTGCTCACTCAGTTAGTTTTACAGCGAACGGCTGACTCGCTCAGGAATCGGTCCTGTGGTATCTCGGTGCGCCTTTGTATACCGAGAAAGAGCCGGCAACCCCTAGAAATAGAATCATCCCCCGCCAGCAGGATGCGAGGGCCGGGGATGACGGTATGAAGCGGGAGAACGGTCCCGGCACTGCTACCCCGCTTGGCGGCGTTAGGTCCTTCCCGGGATCACTCGGCTCTCCCGCAAACGCGAGGCTGTCTCGCCTTCCGCAAACGTTTACGGAGCGTGGAACAGATGAAAAATATATAATATGTGCGGAGTACCGCACCCTGTTTGCTGCTTTGGACAGTCCGGCAAGAACGATGTATTTACGGGACATCGTTACACAACAATTTTAAAGATAGAAATAAATAATGAATAAGAACATTATATGTGTATTATCCAAAGTGAACAGTACATTATTTATAAAACATATTCAAGCAATTTCTATATTACTAGATACTATATTAAGCAACTAATCGGATAGGTCATTGCAAATAACGGACCATTTGTTAGACGATTAAATTATTTAAATAGAAACAATAATTTCATTCTTTCTAGGATAACATCTAACTTTGATCCACACTAAATCTGAACTCGGTGAAATTTACCAGCGGTATCGACTGATTCTCGTTGGCAAACTCGGAATCGCGAGTATGGGCTGGGAAAAAATGCGCGAGACGACGACCGAAAAAGCTCGTTGATCTTCGGATCGTCGCGGTAGGAATTATTCATGAATTTAAATCGAAGGACCGCACGTCACATTGATTGCGTCCTTCCGAATCGCGGATGAGTCTCTTCTCTGTCCGCTCTCCAAGTGCCATCAATAATTGTGTCGGACCAATGTGCCGAAAGCAGTATTTCACGCAATTTAATCCGCCGGTAACCGCGGTTATCTTGGGACCGACCGTAAATTGTCGTTTGTCCCAACTGGGAAGGACAAAGTTTCGGATGTGGTGTGAGATAATATATATAATGCTCTCAGATTTACAACGGTGACAACTGGCTTTGGAAAAAAGACGAATAATTAGATTTATGTAGAATTTTGAACAGGTCTACTAAGAGACAAATGTCTAAACTTTTGGGAGACAGAAAGAGACAAGATGGCAATAAATAAAAATTAAAATAAACCCTGGTCATTTTGATATGAGAAAAATAATGATAGTTTAAAATAAAATTAAAAAATAATTTTGGCTAATATAATAGAATAAGAAATAGCAATTAAAGAAATGACTTTATCTAATAATTTCAATAAATTATATTTTTCATCAAAACATTACTTCTTTTTTCTCTTGGAATATTTTTGAATAGATGAATTTTGAATAGATAGATTATCGCGTTAGACGAAAATTTTTATAACGAACGTTGTGTTAATATATGTATATAGCACAATGTAACATCCATAGAATAAAATGTAAATCCATAAAATATATCTAATCCAATCTAATATCATTTATGATGCACGATATCCATGATGTCTAATGCCCATAATATTATATGTTCTTGATATATATATATATATATATATATATATATATATATATATATATATATATATATATATATATACCTTCGTATTTGCATGAAGGTCGCAGAGTTTTCTCGACTTGCAACGTTTACAATTGAATTCGTAAAAATTCTGCCAACGTCGACGGAAGTCGCGATTAAGCGGAAGTTCGCCGAAGAAATGACTCTGCTTAATTCAAAGATGTGGAGTTCAAAGGGGAGATATCGAGGAGTATAATCTGGTAAAACCCGGGCTGACCGCTACTCGTGCGTGGAAGGTTTAAGGAATGGCCGGAGTGGATTTATGGCAGCCTTAAATTCTAACGAACGCTCTTTTTCACCCCCGACGGATATTTCAGCGACTGCTTTCCATCGAGAATGTCGTATTTGTGAGGTTACTTTCACTTAGAGCGCGATTTCGGTCGTTCCAAAAAATTCACGAAGATTTTATAGCTCGAATCGCGAAGGTAAGCACCTTTTCCGAATTCCGTTAGAAGCCATAATTTTATAACAAGTATACTTTCCATTGTTCGAAATCAAGGAAGTAGAAATGAAGACATTTCCATGCACTTTGCATAGAACGATATAAAAAAGAGCTGAAAATTATTTTTTAAAAGAATTTCATAGCGAGAAGATGCGCGAGGAGATCGCTTAATCAATGTGCTGGGAGTTGCATCATCGAGACCGGTAAATAATTAATGAGACGGCGAAATCTGAGGACCATTGGTCGCGGAAAACACTTCTTAATAATTCATCACGAGCGAGATCCTTGGTCCGTCGCTCTTGAGCAAGCACGGTCGCTCTTGGTGAGCAGGTGCGAGAAAGGAGGAGAGTATGACGACAGGGTGAGGACGATCGGGCTACGCTTCTGGAAGCGCTCTTTGCTTCTCCATCGGATTGATAACTGGGTCACGTGCCTGCTATCCCCGATACTCTCTCCACGACGAAGGAGTCGCGATAAATCTTTCAGGCTAGCTTTTGCATCTTCGAGAATCGTGCGACTCATCTTTGCCCGCGAGAAGTTACGAGGAAATAACAGAAGAGCGAATCGCGAGGTAGGGAGCGCTGTTATACAATAACACAGACATATTCTTGATTCGTTCGCATAGAAATAGCTACAGCTCTTATTACAATCATTACTCTGATTTTACCGTGGAATTTCTCTGTATTTTGTTTTGACATTAAAAATATTTTATCAACAGAATATCGTATGTCCTGCTATTGACATTATGCTATTTTGTCGCGCCGAAGGTAAATGACACCACAGATGGTTAAATATTTTCTATCGTGACTATGAGATATTTCGTGTACGGTAGTAATAGTAGTGAAGGAAAAGGGTGGAACTTTTATTTCATGTATAAGTTATACAAATTTTGCTTTAATCGTCGCTTATACGATAACGAAACTTTTTATTTTAGCTGAGAAATAAAATTATTTCTAAAACTATAGAAGCTAGTTTAAAACCAATTTAAAGAATAGTGAAGAATAGCTAACAGCTTGCGAGATGGTTTCATCGACATCTATAAAGATCTGATGAGTTCTATTCTGGGATTCTTTTATTTAACATTTTTGTATCTATCTGTTATTTTTGTAATATAAAAAAATGAAATTTATTATTATTTTGTATTGAATAATGGTCAATTCGGAACTTACTTTCTTATGGAAAAACTGCAGCTAAATTGTGCTTGCCGATCGACGAATTTGAAAAGGTTATGAATGCGGGTGAAAGTACGGGCGAATGTATGAATGTTTTATTCATCGATAATGAAAGAACCTCGTGAATGGCAGTCTCTCACGAGCGCAGATATCTACAGGCAGATACCTGCGAGCATTTTTAATGGCCCATGAATTTTCTCATTTATCTTTTTCTTTACCACATGTTTATCACAATACCGTTCATTCAATTTATGATGTCGTATCGTTATTCTCAAGCTGTTATTTATTCTTGCATTAGTACTATCGATATTTTGCTATTGGTTACCTTACTATCGGTTATTGTTTATCTGATGATATATATGTATGTATGTAACAATAATTAGGATTATATTACTACTGTGTCATATACTTAGATCGTATTACTTAATAATCTTTGTAAAAAATCTGTTTAGCGTATGTATTATTAGAAGTTTTTATAAGAGTAGATTCAGTTTTACCTCCTTAGTTTTTAGAAATTAACACGAAAGATGCCAAATATATAATTAATAAATCAAAATTTAAAGACTCTTATTCATATATACTTGTTTTAAAAAGATCTTCCGATGTGAAAATTCTAAAGGATAAAATTTTTCTTATACAGTATGTACGTTTTACTATTTTATAAAAGCAGATTACTTTAAATTATGTCAAAAAACGGTAAAATTATTTTACAGATGTAAAAATGTTATATAAGGATCGATTTGAAATATTCACAAAAGATTCCTCATATGTGTGTGTGCGTGTGTGTGTGTGCGTGTGTGTGCGTGCGTGTGTGCGTGCGCGCGCAAAACAGTCCGATATCCCTAAAAATATCCAAAATTTTTCTTTGCCAAGAATGCCAGTCTTCCCTCACAGATTGCGTTCACGACGCATATACCGATGAAAAAACTCATTTCAAAAGCACGTACGCGTGTCGATTCTTGAAACGAAGAACTCATCCTGCTCTGTTTAATGAGATTGGCGCCCATCGGCTGGCGATTTTGCGTCGTGACGCCGACGTTGCGACCATGCCATCGGCCGTGGGACATCCCCCCGGTCCTGAGGGTTGCAGAGAGGCCCACTCTTCTCGCACCCCTTCCCAAACTCGGGTGCACTCGTGCGACCCGTGCCACCCTGCTGTTGCTTTTGCTGCTGCTCGCCGGGCCCTCCACCGGTCCCTTTATTATAAGTTGTGTACTTCTGTACGATAGTTCTTCACTACTACTACTACTACTACTACCACTATCACTAATGACGACACTACCACAGGTAACACTATTATCGCTGCTTGTACTACTACTACTACTACTACTACTACTACTACTGCAACTGCTGCTTAGTGTTACTACTATTGCTATCTACCACTGCTGCTGCTATCGACTACTGCTACTACTACTACTACTACTACTACTACTACTACTACTACTACATACTACTACTACTGCAACTGCTGTTAGTATTACGACTATTGCCGTCGCAGCTGTTCTCTCGACTAGCACGACTACCATCAACAACGATGCACCACCGCACCACCCTCCTTCGTCTCCACCACCCCGCATTTTCCACAATCGACTCCGGCTCTTCGAACGACAGCACGTTCAACGATCTACCCCTTAGAACGATGTTTGTCGCAGCTGTTAATAAATGATCGCGCAGCTGCCTTTTAACTTCTCGAAGTCGCGGGACAAATAAAGCTTCGCAATGACTCTCTCGCGATTAAAGATATTTCCGAGTAATCTTTTATGTGCTTGCTCGTCTGTCGGTTATAGTTACTTGCTTGCTCCACGAAGCTTGTTTGGTTTCATCAATTTTGCACCATGAGTTCCACGAAACTTGTTCATTCACTTGCTTGTCAGGCTTGCAAAAATTAATCCATGGTCGCGTTTATATCTAGATCTTTCGAAGTAATCCTTAGAAAATAAGTGTAAAAGATATATCACGAATTAAGGTAAAATCAATAACCGACTCCAAACCAGCATCAATGATATGAACTTAAAGTTTTATTTGACGTTTTGACCTATGGTTCAGGTCCTTATCAAAAATCTACAAATATGATATAATTAAACAATATGATAATGCAGTAAATAGGTGCAAAATATAATCAATTTGTGACTCACATAAAAGATGGTCCGATGAATGATTAATGTTATAATAAATTACATAGTTGGGAAATGTACGTCTGATGTCAGCGATACAAGAAATGATCGGTACATAAATTGTGAGTCTTGGCGCAGGGGACAAATTTATAATACATAAAAACACAGTAAACATTGAATATAGATATGAAACCAGGTCGATGAACTAAAATGACAACAATAAATAGACAAGTTACAGTTATAATTAATTGAAACGAATACCATGAACAAATGTTAAATTTACTTAATGACGAAACAACTTAAAAAATTAAACAAATTCTGGGACCCTACAAATTATACAAAACAACATGAACGAATTAATAAAATCATGGAAGACTAACTCTATTATTGACGAATACACTTTCACAACATTACGTTGCACTAACGGAAATCTCCCGAGATGCTATGGGCTGCCGAAGATTCATAAAAATGGTCATCCTCTTCGCATCATTGTATCGGCATCGGGGAGTCCGTTATACAAAGTTGCCAAATACCTACACACTTTGCTCGAAGGATCCATTCCAAAACCAAAATCACGTATCAAAGACAATTGGACTTTGGCAAAAAACTTAAAAAACTTTACACACAATACCATACACACAACCATACACACAAATGAAACTCTTATGTCTCTTGACGCCACCGCACTTTACAATAACATACCCAAAGATTTAATTTTTAAAGCAATTAAAACACGGTGGAATCACATCTCGCCAACAACTAAATTTAACTTGCAACAATTTGTTTTTGCCATAAACATGATTCTTTCTTCCACATGCTTTGATTTTGGTGGATCTTTCTATGAGCAAATCTTCGGCAGTCCAATGGGATCTCGACTTTCCCCCATTCTAGCTGACATTGTCATGGATGATTTGGAAACTCATTGTATCAGTCTTCTAAAATTCAAAATTCCAGCCTTTTACAGATTCGTAGACGACATATTTATGGTTGTTCCCACACTCGAAGTCAACACGATCTTAAATGTTTTTAATAACTATCACCCTCGCTTAAGATTCACTTACAAATTGGAGAATAACGGCTCAATCTTTTCTCGAACATCATTAGAGATAACTGTGTACTTATAACAAACTGGTACCGTAAACCTACTCAGGAAGATATCTTAATTTTTTATCTAATCATCCTTTAAAGTATAAGAAAAACACTGTCACCAATTTCGTTAACAGGGCTATCCTTCTATCCAATGATAGATTCCACAAAGACAATATTCGCATTGTTAAAGAAAGCCTGCGTAATAATCTGTACCCTAAGTTATTTATTGACAGAAACATAAAAAATAGGCTTAATGTATTACAATTCAGACAAATCAATAACAACTCCCATTACAACATTCCCTTTGACATGAGTAATTGCATTGTTGCTCCTTTTAATAACAAGCTTTCCAGTAGCATAGAACGTATCCTCAGCAAAATCAACGTAAAAATACTTTATATCATCTCCAAGAAATTGAATGTTATCATAAAAAAAGGAAAGGCACTTAGCATCTTTAAACACACTGAGACAGTTTACGAAATTGACTGTTCGAATTGTGATGCGTGCTACATAGGTCAGACGAAAAGACATTTATTAACCAGACTTAATGAACACCGTAACAGCATTAAAAAACCTCCTGATAATCATTCAGTCAGCAAACATAGATTATATCAAGAATATGAATTTGATTGGGACAACCCTAGAATCCTACATAAGGAAATACATACAAAGAAAAGGGAAATAGCAGAGATGTTTTTTATTAAACGCAGCAATGTTGCAATTAACTCCAGAAGAGACACAGAAAATTTGACTGCCATTTATGACGGACTATTGAGTATTCTATAAAAATTCTCAGATATAACTCACACCTTCTTATTTATAATGTTTTAGTTTATTGACCCTCTGTTTATACTTATTTATTCTTTTGACTCATTGCTTCTTTACTTTTATTTTTACTTATTTTTCACAATTTTATAAAATCTATTTATTGTTGTCATTTTAGTCCATCGACCTGGTTTCATATCTATATTCAATTTACTGTGTTTTTATGTATTATAAATTTGTCCCCTGCGCCAAGACTCACAATTTATATACCGATCATTTCTTGTATCACTGTCACTGACATCAGACGCTCTTACATTTCCCAACTATGTAATTTATTATAACATTAATCATTCATCGGACCATCTTTTATGTGAGTCACAAATTGATTATATTTTGCACCTATTTACTGCATTATCATATTGTTCAATCATATCATATTTGTAGATTTTTGATAAGGACCTGAACCATAGGTCAAAACGTCAAATAAAACTTTAAGCTTATATCATTTATGCTGGAGTCGGTTATTGAGTCGGTTTTACCTTAATTTTATTATCACTGGCAAAGAGAAGATTATACTATCTGTTTATATCACGAATTGTTGAGGTAGAGGATTCCGGGCTGCATTCCCGCAAGACAAGGCAACGCTTCTCGATTAAGCGTCTTCGTGGACTTCTTAGAGAGACGCTAGGCCACGAGTCGAGGAACATGTTTCTGTTCCCAGAAAAGTTTGCCGCCCCTTTAGCCTTTTCGTCCCCGTTTCCGTTTCGCACTTCGTCGCCGAACATGTCCCCCCTCACGCTTAGCCTTCGTCATCCGAATTGCGCGTCGCCAACTCACATTCTCATGTTTGCCACCGAGTATGTCGAATGATAGCAAGTGATCCACGTTATTTTCGTTATTTTCGTTGTCGTCGTCGAGACAAGCACGAAGAGCCACGTCGCACCACGACGCTTTCGGACCGACTGACGAATCCGTCGTTGTCGATTAACCGGCCAACAGCAGGGTTGGTGGCGGTGGTGGTAACGATGATAGTGGTGGCAACTCTCCTTCCTCTCTTCATCCCCTTCATCGACTCTGACTCACTACTTATAACCCTTGTGAGCGCGATCTCGCGCATGTGCACAATACGCGTTCGCTTACACGAAGACTTCTGGTTGCACGTTTGCGCGCTGATTCGCGCCGTCGTTGTGCAAGGACGGCGATCCGAGACGGACGTGTCTGGCTTGCAAAATTCTCGTGCGAGGAAAGACAAAAGTGAGATGTGCACGAAACAGAAATCGAGAAACGATATATTTTGCAAATTGCAAAAATTAAAGATTTTAGAAAATAATATCAGAATTGCGTCTACGCGCGTACTTGTCTTATAATATTCATGTTCCTTTCAAGGGTAGTAAAAGTAATATGTACATAATAATGATATTAGTATATTAGTATAAACAAAATAAGATTAGTATAAGAAATATTATATTTTAAATACATTTTTTTATACAGGGTGTCCCAGAATTCGCGGACACGGAATATACAATATAATTGTCCGTGCCAGAAGAAGTAACTTTTTCCTCTGGCAAAATGTTCTGAGCATTACTTTTTAAATGAGAGCAATTTTAAGCTAACGATAATGAGCGCTCTAGATTACGCATAGATCAGGGGCGGCGCACGTGAGAACGTGCATGCTATTTTATTATTTCGCTAAAGATTTTGTAAGAATTATGCATGATATCTAAATATCATTTTTTTGAATACTTATTTAATAAGAGAACACTTTCCAATTGATATCAGCATGCCGAAGTAACGACTACAAGTAAAATAAGCACATTAGATAACACGTGAATAATTTTGATTTAAAATTATTATTCCAACGTTCTAAAAGTGTTTGTAGCCCTAAAAAGGGCCGATTAAATTATTTTATCATATAGCATATGCTCAAAATGCATTCCTTCCATTTGTACACACATATTTGCTCTACGTAAAAGATTTTCTTGTGCACATTGGATCATTTCTGGTGTAATGGTTGCTATAGCGCAATGGAGTTGTTCTTCCAAATCTTCTAGCGTTTCTACAGGATTTCGATAAATAAAACTTTTTAAATGATCCCATAGAAAATAATCTAATGGATTTAAATTAGGCGATCTTGCGGGCCATGCGACGGAACCACCCCGGCCAATCCAACAATTTTGAAAATTTGTATTGAGATAACGTCTCGCACGCCTACTGTAATGAGGAAGTGCTCCATCATGTTGAAACCACATCGTTTCACGGATGTGAAAAGGTAAATCCTCCAATACATCCGGCAAGTTTTCGGCTAAAAATTCAACATAATTATCGCCTCTCATTCTATTCGGAAGAACGCATGGTCTAATTAGTTGGTCGCCTATGATCCCGGCCCAAACATTTAATTTCCAACGAACTTGGAAATTTCATTCTCGAACTACAAAATTTTCTTCTGCCCAGAAATGCATATTATGTGTATTAAAGATTCCCTCGCGTGTAAAGAGGGATTCATCGGTGAAATAATAAAATAGTATGCACGCTCTCATGCACGCCACCCCTGATCCATGCGTAATCTAGAGCGCTCATTCGTTAGCTTAAAATTACTCTCATTTAAAAATTAATGTTCAGACACAATTTTGCCAAAGAAAAAAGTTACTTCTTCTGGCACGGACAATTACATTGTATATTCCGTGTCCGCGAATTCTAGGACACCCTGCTAGCTATCGCTATTATATAGTATTAATAGTATAATCGCTAATTTAAAATTACAGTAGTATTTATCTTGTAGGCATTCCGTCCAAACAAATCTGTCATTCGTATAATGTGCTTTCCCATTCTCATCTTTCATTTTTTCGCGGAAGTCCCTTCAATTATTCGTTGAAACACCGTATTCGAAGTGATCGCTCAAAACGGAATGTCATGCAAAATCCGAGCTTCTACCAAATTGCCCCGGCGAGCATCAATATTCAGACGACATATCGTAAGTCGACTGCGGGACGACTCTGTATCGATAATTCCGCGAAAGCTCGCGGGGTTCGCCTTTCATTCCGCGCGCCTACGGTTAGTCAAGTGTAGAGCTTTCCAATAAACGAAGAGATCTCGGACTTTGTGACTGTCAGAAGACAGATAAGGTATGCCGACAGTAGAAACGGGAGGGTCTCCTCAATAAGGATCTACTCGGTCGCATATATTAAATTGTTCGCTTCACAACGTGATCCCCTTGATCATATGATCCCCTTTTATCAATGACGATATTGGCAACCTGTTAATATACTTTACCGAGTGATTCGCAGAAAGTTGAAACGAATGTCAAGTCACGATAGCGAGTCATGATCGCAGGGATGTTTTATACCAATATTGAGGAAATTGAACGATCAAATGCTTTGGTTTAAAAGCCTGGAAGGGTGATGTTATGTATTAGAACTCTTTTAAATATGTATTTTGTAAACATATGTCTTTCAAATGTTACCTAAAAATTAAATATGTTTGCATGTTCGATATTTTGTTTAATACAACAAAGATAAATTTAGAATGTATCGTGGAAAATCGAAATTACAATATTGTCATTATCATTTTTTTCTAAGTTTCTAAAGATATAGACTTGATAATACTTTTTTCGTAATGGAAAAGAGCAGGGAAGAAAGTTGTATAAAAGCGGGAAAAAATTGATAGCGCTATTCCGGTGACGACCAACCCTTTCGTCGTTATGGAGCAATCATTGTTTCTCTAATTAATTACGGCCGAAGCCAAAACAGACATTGGTTAAGTGGTTAGCTCAATAATTACGATGAGACCGGTAGTGTATAATTATAACACAACCAATATGTTAATGATTGCGCCAACGTAATTATTTAGTGTTTAGGATCTTATCTTTGATATTTCAATTTGATGTTATTTTGACATTTTTTGCGAAGATTATGTGTGCAGAAGAATAAATAGTTACATTACAAGAGAGAAAGAATATGTAAAAATATTTCAAATTTTTAAAAATAGAAAATAGTCATTTAGAAAATTTAAATTTATACTTTTACTCGTGAACCATGTCTGCAAAAATGTTACTAGATCATTAAGACTGTGATCAGAAAATCGAAATTGCGAGGACGATATGGACCAATGGGAATTATTTATACTTGACTTCAGCCAGCATCCAATAACGATTTCGTAATCTCGTTTACCTCTCGTTCGTCTAATGAATTCATAACTTCGATTAGCCCGCAATATTCCTGATCTGCTTACGGTGTTTTAAAAATGATTAGGATTGGAGCACCTAAACGTGAAATAATAAGGAGGAGACTTCTCTCGGAAGTTTCGCATGATGTGGAAATTCGACATCTGAAAATTTTCTTAAATTGATTTTACACGAAACACCGTCATCGGCGAACTATCTCAGTTGCCTCTTCCATCTTTACGAGTTAATCTCGTGTGGTGATCTGCAGCGAGATCCGCCTTTGGATCGTACTTTCATTTTTAACGTAATGCGAAAAATATTCAACCATTGTGACGCTTTGAAAAAAAATTCATAGAACGCATTAAAGGAAGCAAGGGTCCTGAATACATAAACATAAGAGATTATTTCTCTAACGTGGAAATGGTGCGATACACAAAAGGGGTTACGTTAATATCGTTCGTAGTGATCGATACATTTCTCTTGTTGAGTAAATCGCTTGTGAAAATTAATTTTACATTTTAACATGTACAAATTCCAATCGGTTTGTTTAATTTTGAAATTAGTAATCTTTATCTTATATATTTAGATATATTTTTATAAAAGCTGCATCACCTGATTTCTATGCAATTTTAATGATTAACAAAGTAGCAAAAGTTATTATTTAATTCTCCGTAACTGTTTCATTTTAAGATTTTGAATATAATTATTCTTTGCAATCTTCGTATCTTTTCAGTAATGTATCTTTACACGTTGCAGTTTAGATCAATGTAATATGTAAATCTTTTGTTAGTTTTGACAATCAAGAGATATTTTTATCGAAGTGGACAAATTAAAGTTAGAAAAGTTTAGCTTGTGTATCAGAGGATTAAGATCCCGTTTGTGTTTTTTGCTTTCCTTGTTGCGTATGTAGTAGCGTGTTTGTTCATGGACTGCGCTTTTCGTGGTGTTCTCGAAAAGATGTCTATAGGGGTATGGATTTCCCCTATTAACCGTCCCTTCCTTTTTAAATACATATACACACATTTGTGAACGCCGACCATGTCATCTTCGTACATAGCAGAACACACATGTATATATAATACATGGTGTTTCAAAACTCTCGAATTTACTTTTAAAAAATATAAATATTTAATTACATCTTTATACAATTAATTTCATTGAACAGTTTTTCGACAAATTGGTTTATATCTTTGGCAAGTAATTTTGACTCACTGTTTATTGGGATTTTTCGATATTCACTATAAAGTGTCTTAATATGTAAATCTCATAAAGTTTTGTACAAATAAAGAATAAATTTCTCTTGAATTTAAGTAAAAAAGTTCTATTAGAAGATAAACACATTTAATTTAATTTTTAATCGTTTTGCATATATGATGTCGAAGCTCTGATATTCTAATGAAAGCAAACTCGATACGTGAACAACAGTGATTGACTTAAGATAGAAATAATTAATGCCGGGACGTCCTGTAGATAGACGATGTACACGGATGTGTGCCTTCACAGCAATTAGCATGCATCCAACAGAACTTAAGGATCGCCGGGGGTGTTCGAATAATCCTGCGTGATCTACGCGCGTTTCCGATACCCATACAGTGTGTTTATGGTGGGTTTATGCCTCTTGCCGCAAACCCCCTAATACAAATCCTCCTGTATACAAGACAGGTACTCGCATTATAGCGGGAGAGAAAAGCGGAGGGACCCTTTGAATAATTTGCACAGTGGGAGGGAGGAGCGGTGGGAACTCGACATAAGTGGCTTTATTTGTTTCCCGGAAAAATCGACGATCCACACCGACCAATAACTATCGTTTAATCACTATTCCCGATATAACTAGACAAGAGGATTTATCGTCGATTCGGAAAATCGCGATGGTGAAGACTGCAACGGCATCGATTTTTACTAATTAAATTCAATTCACGAGACAAATAGAACTCTATGAACAACGTTTAATTAGAAAGTCAATACGAAGATACTCATTACTTAATAAAAGTACAAGTATTTGTAGTCTAAATAATAATAATAAAATTAATAACTTGGTATAAAATATTGTAAATATCGGGAACGTTATTTTTATGTAATATTCATAAAAATAAGTAATATTTATAAAAAAATCTTGCAGCAAATTAAATAGTAAATTGAAGTATTTATATGTTGTTTAATTCAATTTTTTAATTTATTCAATTTATTTAATTTTTTATTTGTTCGTACTAAGTTTGATTTCTGAAAGATATTCCTAATTTACTTTAAAAATTTTAATTATCTCTCAAAGATTCGTTTGTTCTTACGTTTGTTCTTACGTTTTACTAAAACTTAATCTTTGAGAAGCAAAAATCCCAGATTTACCTACGGAAGTGAATGCTCAGCAATATCATCTGTACTGGTCTGGCAAAGCCGCGTGAGTGACAAGCACTCGCGATGATACGCGGGTTTTCATGTCAAATATCAAGCGCGGTATGTATCTCGATGTCAAAATGAGACATGCTTTCACGTCTCGCAACGGAACACGACGAAGCCAAGATACAGATTTTAGTAGAAAAAGAACGGCAGGGATGGCAGAAAAGGAAATTGAAGGATGAGGAGAAGGAGAAATGGAAGAGGAGTCTTGATTTAATATTTTGCATAAAGGACTCTTCGCCGAGAGCTTTTACACGCTTTTACACGCTTTTCAGCGACTACCAGAATATAAACAAGTAACGGCACGTGATGATAACGCTGAAGAGCTTTACGTTGCATTTCCCGCATTGCTGAACTTGGACACGAACTTGGGAGTGACTTGGCTACTTTGGTAAATCAAATCGATATTAATATAAACATTCTTAATTCGATATTTACTGTCACTATTAAGATAATTATTATCTTTATTTCAATCAGTTGAAAGAATTTAAAATTGCTCTACAATTTAAAATTCACTTAAGCAGTGAAGCTTTTGTTAAATGAATAATGCAAATATCAAGCTTTACTTTCCTTATTCCTCTTTCTCAAATAATAATGTTCACGTTTGCATTGCATACAATGGGTAAAGCATAATCGCAATCTCGTTTAGATTTTATCGGATCGGTCGACACCTGCTGCGGAAAAATAATGGTTAATCGTAAATAACGGGATCCTTTGTGTTCGTCGTATTGGGTCAGTAAGGCCAGCAGCGAGTCCCTTCATCCTTTGTTCCGAGAAACTCTTGACTAGTTTGTCGGGCGAAAACGGCGTGCATTTTTGCGCACATGCGTTTCCCTATTAATTAAGGAGACCGGGGTGCAGAGTGCGTCCTCCGATAAAAACCTTTCCACCATAAAGTCCCCAGGGAGAGTAATGACAATGTAGGCAAAGGGATCCGGAGATAGCTGGGATAATTTGTGGGGGTTGAGAGCTAGCGATATCGCACAACTCGACTCAAAATCTCGAGGTACATACCCTATAAGCGTGTAATATTATTTAATATTTTAAGTATATTCTTTGAATATTAAATATACATTTAACATTCTAACAATATACAATATTTTAACAATATTCTAACAATATACGTATACATCATTATGACAATCCGGGCATTACGAAGGAGACAGGCAAAAGCAAAGGAATGGACAGTCTCTAGAATTTCACGATTCTACAGCGTATCAGAAACCTAAGTTACATAATAATTATTAGTGCTATTAGAATCTCTTGAATCAGCGATACGAACATGGGAAGCAATATGCTCGTAATTATGTTATTATAACCACTAGTTTGGTTAAGGACTTAAAATCATGTGTTTTTATAGAAATAGAAATATATAATATTAATTAAAATACAATATTAATTTTTCAAAATATATATTTAGGAGAATATTTAAGGAGATTAATGAAAGATTATAATATAAAGATTATGATATACAATTCATTTATATGAAAAAAAGATAGTTTTAAATATTTTAAATTTTTAAATATTTTTCTCTTTAGAAGGTAATGACTGACTCCCAAACTGGCACCAGTGATATATAAAATGACGTTTATTACGTTTCGACCTGTGATTTAGGTCCTCTTTTTAATTTTCACCATTGACTTGAAAACATGGTGCCTCCCACGAGAGGATTCTTTAACTACATCACCGAACAATATGGAAGGAACACCACAAGATTATTGAAAGCATGGATATCCCAAAAAAAGAGGTGCCTTCTCAAACAACAACTCACATTTCTGATCAGATGCAGAAAATACGACATTTTGCCTCCACACATTCTCAATTTGCGCTTGAACATCTTTATAAGAAACTTGAACTTTATAAGAAATCAAGAAAGAATAAAGTGATGTTAGAATCCTATTTTGTGACAAGCAACATAACATTAAACATCAGTATAAGCAGTTATGTATGTATGAATGTGTTCTTAGTGCACGTACTCCAAACTTCTTAAATTTGCAAGTAATTTTAGTTTAAATATTAAATTTCACGTATTTAATTTTAAGTAATTAATACACATACAACATTTTAATCATATTTAAATGTACTTTATTTGTCATTTTATTTAATCTTGCTCTTAATTATAATAATAACTAGTAGAAAATGTAATAATAATTACATATACTTATATGAGGTATTTTATTTTCAAATTATTTTTAATTATGAGGTATCTTATTTTCAAATTTAACAAACATTTTAGATAATTAGTAATGATTAATCTCCCTTAAAAGACAAAGTTCCAGAAACATGATAGTGTCTTGTGTGATGTGCATGCGCTAGCGACGAGCGGCAACATCAGTTCGTATATCTATGATACGCTATGAATTTCTATTGTGTGTCTATTAGATTGTATAATATTAAATTCTATAATTTTTCAGATAAGTTTCTATTCATAAAATTTGTAGCACTTTGCACACGCCCGTGGGGTACCGCCCCTGACGTCATACCCCCCTTGCCCGCAGAGTACCTTCCCTCCTCGTTCCCGCCTCGGAAGACCTGAGCTATTGGCACCTAATTCTTACTTATCTCACTATAATCGCCACTATATAACATGATTTTACTTTTATATAAATTTATAAGCACAGCTTGAAATTACGAAAGGGTCTAGCAAAATAAGTAAATTTACTCCGTCCGAATTTTGTAGCAGCAATTTTTTTCAAAAGTCACTATGTAAAAAGACACCTGTGTGTCAAATTTTAGATTTTTTTATTGATTCCTAAATTTTAATATTAATAAAAAAAATTTTTTTCTAAATTTTTTGGCACCAAATTCATTATTTAAAAAATAATTTTATTTTTCAAAAATTTATTTCCCTACTTTTGGATCTTTCTACTACGATCAAAACATTCAATACGACGTATGTGTGAAATTGGTCATTAACAAATTACGAGATATGGTTTATCTATTAATTTTTCCCAAAAAACGTAGCAGAAAGGGCGTTTTCAATTTCTTTAAATGTCTTGCAGAAAAATTTGGAAAATTAAAATAAATTTTTTTAAAATTAGAGAATTGAAAATTGAATCGTATTGACTTTTTTGATCATAGTAGGAAGATCCAAAGTAGGAAAATAAATTTTTGGAAATTATTTTTTTATAATGAATTTGGCATCAAAAAAATTTAGAAAACATTTTTTTTATTAATATTAGAATTTTATTGATTATTCAAACATTTTTCAGATTTTAAATTGTTTTTTATTACATATAAGTAGTAATACTAAGCTGTTCTAGACTAGGTCCTCCGAGGGGGGAGCGAGGCGGGAGGGTACCGTGGGCGCGCGGGTATGACATCACACGGAAGGGGATGGCGGAAGAATTCGGCAGCAAAGTCAATCAAGTGTCACAAAGGCAAGCGCCAATGTCCGGTTGCTAATATTTATAAACAGATAACAGTCGGCATCTTTAATTTTCATAAATAAAAGGAAACAATCGTAGGCGCCCCCTCTCCCTTCTAAGAAGAATCGTGCGTGTCGCGACAGGTTTTGCACAGAGGCTGCTAATATTTATAAACATATTAAGTGTCACAGAGGCAAGCGCCGATTTCCGGCAACTCGGATTTTCATAAAGCGCTATAGAAAAGGTCCGTGCATGTCGCGACAAGTTTCAAGGACAGCATCTCGCATCGCAAAGACGAGTGCCGATGTCCAGGTGCTAAAATTTATAAACATGAAACGTATAGTAGAAACAGAAGGAAGGAAGGAGAGGAAAAAAATATAATAGTATACATTCGAATATTGAATTAATATTTTATTGTGTTTTTTTATTTTACATTTTCTCAAAAATTAAAGCTACCAACTCGCAATCAACGAGATGATGCTTATTGAATGCATCGCTAGCGCGTATCACATCCGATACATTCTTATTGTCCGTTACAGTGGATTCGATATTTTCGAATTTTACAAATTTCTTGTCGACTCTTTCGAGTGTGTTAGTCAACCGATCGAACATTAAATCGATGCATCGATCCAGGTTAAACATGGAAAACAACATAGATTTGGTCATCGTCAAACACACGTCGGATGATTCGAGACGGATGATTCGAGATTAATCTGCACGCTAAACGCTAAATTCTGCACATTAATCGTGCAGAATCGCACTGTTAACGGGCCAATGCTAATTTGAGATGTCCGCGCAGCAATTCCGAAGATAGTTTCAAATGTTCCATTGCTGTTCGTAGAGTCCCTTCCAGGTTTCGAGAGACATTATCAATTCATTTTCACGATGATCGCTTATGGTGATCTCGACGTAATTCGGTGGTCCAACGTTGATTCCAATTTCCAAAAATTTATCCCGTGATTGTTAATGGATATCTTCTGCTCAGTACACGAACCGCACAACGCAGGTAAAACGCTGTGGAAAGATAATGAAAAAATATTATAATTGTTATAAATATTTAAATAATTAACTTTTAAAAATTTTATAAGTTAAATGAAAATTTTTTAAGAAAATTTACTTGGCACGTTTCTTTTCAATCAGTTGAGCTTTCCTCAGCGGAGTACATTGTCGCTGATTACGAGAATTTATTTTTTCACAAGAACAGCTGATGCAATACTGAAGACGTTCGATCATGTACGATTCTTTAACAAATTACAAGGGGAGGGGGAAGTAATTATTTCATCTAAGCTCTTCAAATATGTGGATCCACGCTCGCGGTGCATGGCTCCGCGGGAAAGGAGGATCCGCGCTTGGTAGTGCGGGGCTCCGCGGGGAATGGAGTCCATAGTATCACGATCTCGCTCTTTCTCGCTCCCGTTCTTTCCCTCTCTTTCGCGCTCTCTTTACTTAATACTACCTTGCTTAATGGTAATATGGAAGGGAATAAAAAATTGACGGCAAATTTATAAATAATATACGTTTATTTTTTATGGTTAGACCACCAATTGAATACTTTAAATACATTTTGTAAAGCGTAGTTTGATACATGTTTCTGGCAACGCAGTGTATGTGTAACGTTCAACTTATTCAGAGATTCAATGTCTTCATAGTGCGCATCAATATTTTCAACATAGACTTCCTCTCTCGCGTCGTCCAGGAGCAGGTCCAGCAACCATTCACGTTTCTCGAGTTCCTTGACATAAACGACGGGTGATACATCGCTCTCCGTCGCACCCATCACTGCCATTGTAATCAAACTTCTAGCTTTGCTGTACGGAATCATTCCATCCTCCCATTGTAATCCATGATAATTCGCTGTCAACCAGGATGTTTGCTGTTTTTCTGCTTTAGTGAGAAGCCACCATGGTTTGATGTTGCCAAAAACATAGTGAGAGAGAACGTATCTCTCTCTGAGAGCGGCAAACTCCTTCACGACAAAGTTTCTGCCGACGATAAAGCCTTGTAAGTCCATGAACGTCGGTACGGACATGACGATGTTGTTTTTTATCGCGGGAAAAAATAAAACTGCACGTGATATCGATGTGTCGTACATTTTATATCGTTATCGCACTCAGGTGGTTTTACGCACTACGTTGGTCAGCGGATTGTACTGAACCACGCGATCGTGTATGATGAGACAATACGCGGTGGTGTTTGTCGGCACATTCTCTTTACACTCGAATTCCAACCTCACATCCACGGTCGCGCTCTTGACCGATTCGTTTTGTCGAGAACAATCGATGATCACGAACAGATCGTAACGTAGAAAACTCGTAACAGTGAGACTCGGTTCGAGATATTCGTATTCGTAGTAGCTCTTACAGAAACGTGCGTATGTATCGTACAGAATCGACTATTTATTTTTATCAAAATCCAAATTCATATCGTTGTACGGATAACGTTCCGAGTTCAGATAGAGTTTCACGTTGGTCAGTTTAAGTCGTCGAATCTGCTCGTATCTTCGGACATGACGTTCTTCCGACCAGTCTGCAGCGCAAAAATAACGTATCGCGGTTTTTCTAGCTAACTCGCAGTTTTTACAGCCCACAAATGCTTGGTAGTGTTCTGCAACAGGGGGTACTCATACAAGTCCCACGAACGAAAACCCATATTGAGATATCGTCCGCTTTCCAAAGTATCCGCAGCATCGATAGCTTATTTATTTTGTTCAGCATAACGTGAGGCATTCGCCATTGTATCTTAAATATGTTGATCACGGGTTCCAGCGCCGAATTTCTCACCAGGCAATTGTTGTCGTTGCGCGCACGAATTAAAATCAACTCGTGACGAACATTGATCACCACGCGTCTGTAATCCTCACAAAATCTCAATAACATGTAGAGCGGTATGCAAAAATTAAAATATCCGTGTGCATTGGTACGCACATCCCAGCCGGCGTTCCTCATGATGACGCTTCTATCGGACGATACCATGACGTAATTCTTGAGCTTGTAATTCCCACGTTTCTGTTACGATCAATCTCCACACCGTCGAGTTCATATCGAATTTCATCGAACATGAATGCGACGCAATTATTTCCCAATGTCACATCAGATCCCTTGGCAGATCTGTTTATCGTTAGTTTCCCCTCGATGTATAGAAAACTTTTGTATGGCAACGTGTACAGATCCTGCTGTTGTATGGGTATTCTTATCTCATCGTTGTGTCTGAACGTCGTGTTGGCGAACGGATTGTACGTGTGAGATTCGATCTTGAGATGCGATCGTTGAAGATTGGCTCATCCCCGATGTTGAGGATGTCGGTCATTGTCGCGTCGGTCAAACGTTTAGCACCGCGATCCCAAAGATTTTAAAAATTCAACATTCGATGCGTTGAGTTTCTTTTTCTTGATACAACCAAACGATCGAATATTACCGAACGCCGTTGACGCCACTGGGCTCTTAAAGTTGATTTGCTTATCTCTCGCGTGCTCCGATCCGTTCAACACGAGCATCTCATGTGTCGCACGCATGCGTTATCGCTGTCGTCGTCGTACGTGTAATCTAACGGTTATCTCTTCTCCTCGAGAGTCAAGCAATCGTTCTTGTTGATCGACAACGCGTATTGTCAAGTCCGTAATGCTCCGTGCGATGATCGGCAGGTAAATGATCTGCGCCGGTGTTTCCTATATCTTATATCCTGGTGGCACTCTCGGTGAAAATTCGTGTATCGTGTGCATGGGTTTGATGTCAGTACGCGCCCCCGGTCACGCTGCACTCTATTCGGATAATGTTCACGTTGATAATGTTGATCAGCATGTCCGATTCGTGCCACTGTCGCGGCTTCAGCACGCGATACGATGAAAATCCCAGCAGCGATCCGATGTTGTTGGGCTTGCTAAAGTTTATTCTGTAGACGCATTTGATCTCGCTCCTCATCGTACTGTAATTCGCACAGAGCACTATCGGATTCTCCATCTTCGTCGTGTTTTTTATCGTCGGAACGAACCACGGATCGCGGACGTTTTTGTAAAATTGTGCGTTTCAAATATTCATTTATATCTTGCAGTTCGTACGCTCTCTCACGAATCGTAATTTTGTCTTCGCCAAAATAAAATTTATTATTCGATGCATTCACGTTCGGTATCGTGTGATAAGTCTCAAAGTCCAATAGACCGAGCTCGTAATCGTCGTCGTCAAATCTATGGCTGGAAAGGCTAATTTACCGTGAGGACGCTCTTCTGAGGGTGCTCTTCCCGGTCAGCATAAGTGTCAACGACATGATGGAAAACCAACGAATTCTGAGTTTTCACGATACCTCGTCAAGCTTTAAATTCGCGCGCATCGACCGTTCGGAGAAACCGTAGACACATCTGTCCACAGATGTTCTGACTGTAACGTTGATAAGATGTACGATTGTATTCTATGATCGCATCGTCTCCGAAATACCGCAAGAGTTCTTTAGGCGGTCGAAGATTGCCGAAACTGTCAAAATGTACCACGCGGTTTTTCCTCTTCGCGTACACTAAACAATGAGTACCGGAACCCGTCGCATCGTCCAGATTTAGATACCGCTCTCGTTTCGACACCGTACACCGCTTCGCGGTAACGCGTTACGCATAAAAACACTTCTAAAGTATGGTACGCGCAGACTGCCAGTTGATCAAGTTGTACGTTCGTTGTCACATCCGTGGACATTTTTAACGTCTCTTTGATGTTTTTTTTCTCTTTTTGGTAGTTACCCCCTGTCCACGTTTGTACGGGGCGAGATACACTCCTCATCCATACTTGTACGGAGCAAGATACAGCCCGTGACCCTCCATCGCGTGATAGTGACATTGCAGCTCCTCGAGCTGACGTCGCATGGCTTTGCCGTCGTTCACCACCTTTGCTGCTCCTCCGATCAGGGATCCGAGCGCGCCCAACATCGGCAGAATCGGCAATACACCGCCGCGTTTCGCTACCGGAAGTATCCGTTTTTTTTCACCACTTTTTCCTCATCTTTGTTTTCATACCCATGCCAATCTTCGTCTTGGCTTTCATCGCCGCCCAGACAGCTGTGGCTGCGGCTCTTTCACCGAGGGCGGAATCCTTCGCGACGATGCGTCTTCGCGCTTTTTCGGCGAGTATCCGGTCCGCCACGTGTCTCTCGGCGAGGTCGTTACTCCGAGAATACGCTATGTCGTGCTCGCGGTACGCCGCGTCCAGTGAATTTATATCTCGATCGCCTCTCGCCAATCGTTTTTCCAAATGAGTGCCCGGGCCACAAAACTGATAACCAGGAATATGTAACTCGAAAGGAAGCGCGTTTATCGCACGATTCAGCGAACTGCCGCCTTTTACGGATTCGTTCGACGCCGTTGCTGACATCCGCTGCAGTTCTTTATGAATGGGGCGCGGGACTGTCGATGTGCATTTGCTGACAGTAAATTATAGTGCATATTTCAGGCACCAATGATATTGCTGAATTTCCGGATCTGCTTTAATATCTTCGGGAAGTTTATCCCGCACATAATCTATATAATTAGAAAACTGTCGCCGTAGAATGATCTTCAGTATATACTTGAGTTTTTCGGCGGATAAATCGTAAATATTGCAGTCATCTGTCAGAAGCAAAAACATTTTGAATACTGAGCGACTTGCAGTTTTACGCGCTTATAAATAAGAGAGTGCGCTCTTTCGATACAGTTTTTCGAATTCTTTTAGTGCAAACATGCGATTCGTGCGGCAATCGCCGACGATCACAGTGACTAATTTCGACGACAGATTAGGATCGATGAAAAAGAAGCAACGCAAGTATGATACGATGCTACCGAGTACTATACGCGCGATCGTTTGCGGTCCCTCGAATTGCGATAAAACCAACATTTTGATAAGTTTACTGGAAAATCCGCACGGTGTACGTTTCGAGAACGTGTACGTGTACTCAATTGCTGTTTCTATGTGAAAATTGTTTGAATACTTGTAATATAGTTTCTTAATTTTTCATTTATTAATTTTATTTCAGTGAAAAGGATACTTAGTTATATAAAGGATATAGGAAGTTGTACACATAAAAAATATTATGCACATTTTACCGTAGCTATCTAAAATAATAGTTTTATAACGATTCCAGTTTTCTGGTGCCTTTTTAAAGGTATGATTTAGCGTGTATACGTTTCACGCGTCTACACTTATTATTATATTTCGAATTTTTCATTAGATAATTTCAGTAATTAATCCTTTAATTTTTTTATTCTTTTCTTGATTTCTTGGATAACATGTGTAGGGAAACATGCAAGTATGGAAAATCTACCGACCGCAATGTATAATTATAATTGAAATTTATAATTTTTGAAGCCCATCAGCCAATTTGATTTAGGTTTATGAATGTGAAATTGGTACAGATGATAATACAGGCGGTACCAAAATATTTCATTAAAAGACAAATATTTTTAAATGAAATGTTAACAGCGAACGTGATTTAAAATGCATTTAGGGTTGCAGTGTCAGTAATTGTGAACTTATCATGGAGACTGTAGGATAGGTATACAATAATGAGATAATAATTGCTGCCACACACACAAAGATGTAAGAAGGAAAGTGGTATAGTAAACATTGATCGAACATTGAACAGATGTATATTGATTTAGACAAATGGTTGTTTATTTTTTAATCTACGAAAGTATAAGTTACTTCATACTAATTAAAATTAAAATTATAATAGTACTAAATTTCGGGCACTATATTGCTATATTGCTATATTGCACTTATATATGATAAATTAGATTTCGTCTTGTTTCGGTTTGTTCTTTTCTTCCCTTTACTATACCGCTTATACGTGTTTATCCAAGATTTCAGAGATTATCGAAGATTTTTGGAGATTCTATTAATATTATATATTCCATAAACACACTTGTCGATGATCTCTGAAAATGTAGCTCGCGATTATTGCTTTTGTTTCATCAGTTATTTATGTACAGGCAAAATGGAAATTGAAATCCGTTTCGCACGTTTTGCTTTCTATCTGTTTGCTTATATTCGTAGTATCAACGCTGCATATAATAACGAAACGCGTAAAAACAGAGTGGCACAATATAATTAAAATTTACTGTGCTCACAAATCTATTATATATGTACGTTTTTCAATCTTATTTTTACTTAGTTATATAACTTAGTTATATAAATATTTATTTCTTCAATAATAATCTTTTATTTGACAAAACTTTTGTTTTAACCAAGATTTAGCTGTGACTGTTATATTGGCAGATAAAAATCTATCGAATGCAAAATAAGTCAGCATTGATACTGCGAAAACTTTGCTATACATATCATGTCAACTCGATGGTCTCTTATCAAAGTACTATCATTTGCTCGAATGTAGATAAAATGTAGATAAATGTAGATAGAATGTAGATAAAATGAAAAAAACTGTAATATATATTAGATTATAAACCAATATCACATATGAACAATATTGTTCTGATCGATCAAATCAATATGGGACGACATTACTTGCACAATAAGATCGCATATTAGGTGAACGTATTGGCAGAAAGAAAATTGAATTATGCAGATAACGTAAATATATGCAGCAAATTATGATATAATATAGCTTTCGATAAGTTCGCTGCCAAATAGTATATAAACAACTTTCAATTTAGAAACGTCATCCCTTATCTATTCTCGCATCGCGCGTCTCTCACATTAACTTCTCAACAATTTTTTCCCCAATATTCGCGCGCATGCATCACAAGATTTTATACAATACGCAGTGTCATGATGTACGCTTATAAATCAACATTTTTCGGCTGACCGAAAAAAGCGATCCCTTATTTGACAAATTGTTTTTATTATATCCTCTTTGAGCAAGAATACTTTAATTAGAAGATCATCGAGTTGAAAGTATATGTATTTAATATACAAATGGGTTGACTAAAAAGCACTACAAATATTTCAAAAATTTTTTTAGATGATAATGTAAAATCTGAGTAAAGAACTGTGTAAAGAAATACTTGATAGTGTACAGAAATACTTGATAGTGTATACGAGTCTAAATAACGTAAAGTTAAGACATACTAAGTACGTTTTTAGTTTAATAAGTAAAGTCTAATTTAAAAGTTATTTTATCAATATGCAGGCGAGCGCGCGAGTAGTGGTGTTGTCTCCACTAGCTTCACCGACAAGCGGCTTGTCATAGCGCGCCGTGGATTTGTACTACTTCCACCCTCTGTATCTCCGCGGGGGTGCATGATCGAACAGAGGTGTCCTATCTCATTCCCATCTCCACCCCATTCCCTACCTACCCTATCAGTATTGGCCTTTGATTTTGTTACACCCTGTATATATATATATATATATATATATATATATATATATACATATATATATGTGTGTTGTGTGTGTGTGTGTGTGTGTGACGTGCGTGCGTGCGTGCGTGCGTGCGTGCGTGCGTGCGTGCGTGCGTGCGTGCGCGTGCGATGTGCGTGCGTGCGTGCGTGCGTGCGCTGCGTGCGTGCGTGCGTGCGAGCATGCGCGTGCGTGCGTGGAGTGCGTGCGAGCGTGCGTCATGCGTGCGTTCGTTGCGTGCGTGCGTGCGTGCGTACGTGCGTGCGTGCGTCTTTTGCGTGCGTGCGTGCATGCGTGCGTGCGAGCGTGCATGCGTGCGTGCGTGCGTGCGTGCGATGCGTGCGTGCGTACGCCCGTGCGTCGCTCGTGGTTTCGGCACCCGTGGCGAACGCGATCGACGTGCGCCGACGTCCGTCGATCCGAAGCGTGCGGCTGCGCCTGCGTGCGTGCGTGCGTGCGTACGTGCGTACGTGCGTGCGTGCGTGCGTGCGTGCGTGCGATGCGTGCGTGCGATAGCGTGCGTGCGTGCGTGCGTGCGTGCGTGCGTGCGATGCGTGCGTGCGTAATGCGTCACGATAACGATGCGTCGCGATGCGTGCGTGCGTGCGTACGTGCGTGCGATGCGATGCGTGCGTGCGTGCGTAACGTGCGATATGCGATGCGTATGCGTGCGTGCGTGCGTGCGCACGTGCGTGCGTGCGTGCGTGCGTGCGTGCGTGCGTGCGTGCGTGTAATACGTGTGTGTTTACATGGTTATTAAAAATATTGTTTATATATCTCTTAAAGATATATATCCTGTCAAATATGCAATTTTATTTTAAAAAATGAGATTTTGATGTTATAAAATACATTGAAAAATTTTTTTATTTTAATTTTATCCCATATACAACTTTATAATTTCTTTATAAAACATTTTCTGTCTAGACATATATAATAAGAAAATTCAGTACTTCCTCTTAAATTCATCACTCTGTATATTAGTTTTGAAATATAATTTGTATTTATATTGTCTGAACTATGTATACAATGAAATCTAAAAGTTTAATAAAATATCCAAATAATTATTTTGTAAAATAAAATTGATATACTTTTATTAAAACAACTTTTATTTAGCACATTGATGAAAATCTATGTGCAGAGACTATTAAAGGAATATATACTATGTACGTGTGCTTTCCATGTTCATACTATATGTACGTATGTATGTATAGTATGCACAGTACATACATAGATATATTCCAAAGATATGCACTGTACATTCTCGGAATACATGCACGTACATACCATGAACATGTACTGTACATCCTCGGAATATATCCCATGTACATACAGCAAATGTATATCTTTGGAATATACCCATGTATGTACTATGAACATCCTATATACGTACATGTGGTAATTATTTCACATACATAGGATATGAATTATATATACTTTTCAGAGCTGTGTATATACATAGTATATGCAATATCCATATATGTACATACATAGAAGGTTCTAATGTTTACTGGGGAAGAAGTAGAACCCATCGCGAAACTCGAGAATTCACGTCCCTCTTGTTCAAAATTAATCAAAAGCTGTCACAATCTGTGATGATTTTAAACTTTCGCCCCGTAAGATACATAATATATAAAATCCTAGAATGAATCGACGAAATAGATCGCAAGGTCAATAAATCTTTGTAAGTTTCTCGTGCTCCGCGGTATCGAAAAATTTAAAACAGCTTCAATATTCTCATCGATTGGCCGTGTACATTAATACCATGTACATTAACGCAATACTCCAAATATTTAATTTCAGTTTATGGAAAGTGACACTTATCGAGACGAAATTGTAGGTGATGTTTATTCGCTAACTCGAAAATGGTCGACAATATTTCTATATGTTCGTTTACATCCTTCATCGCAACCAGCAATCGTCAAGATAAATTAATATTTTGTCGGAGCTACGATTCGAAGACAGTATGCACAAAACGCTGGAAAACGCAGCGCGTTCGTAAGGCCAAAGGGCATTCGCAAGTATTCATACTATCTTAGCAGCGTCACAAAAGAAGTATATTTCATAGATTTATCGTGCATTTTTATATGGTGGAAGTCATCTTTTAAATTGAAAATACTTGAATAATACTTTTTACCTTGTATGCGGTCAATATTATATAATATCGTCGATAAGTTCCATTGGAAAATTATCTCGAATCGTAATCTTATTAAGTTCCTTATAATCGACGCACAAACGGTAATTGTCATCTTTCCTCCTTCCTAAAAAAATCGGGCTTGCGTACAGCGACTGACTACGTCGAATGATAACACAATTCAAAAGATCATCCAAAATCTTCTGCAAGACCTAATTATCCGCAAACAATAATCTACGTGGGCGCAAATTTATAGGTTGTTTATTTTTCATAGCAATGATTATTTTAAAGTCGGGTAAATTTTTTCTCTCTCGGATGTTTTTTAAATAGCGCGACTTGTAAGCATCGCAAATTCGTGTGGTCATGTTTTCGTCAAGCACCGGATTAACTTTTAGTTCATCGTTTAAACGAAAGTAATTATTGTTATATTCTATATGTAAGAGTTGATGGATTATTCCATCTTGTTTTCTAATAAAAATCGTATAAAAGTTTTAAAATGGTGTAAGATCATGACATATATATAATATTCTCAACGCACGTTATATGCGTGTTACTGCACATATCGATCCGAAAAGAAGGTGGGAGATATAAAGGGAGAGAACCTGAAAGAGAGAGGAAATAGTGTAGGAGATCATGACATACATATTCTCATCCCATGTTACTACATATATTACTGAGCATATAGATCCGAAAAAAAGGTGGGAGATACAAAGGGACAGAATTTGAAAGAGAAAGGTATAGTTTGGAAAAGAAAGAGCCAGGAAAAAAAAAGAAATGGCAAAGGATAATTGAATGAATATTTCAGCTTAGGATAAATGTATTTACAATAGAAATGAGAAACAAGCAGAAAGAGAGGGAGAAAGAATGAGAGAGAGAGAGAGAAAGTTAACAAACAAGAGAATTAATAGCCGAGAGAGTTAGCAAACAGAAGATAAAGTCGAACTAAAGGAAAATGAATAATTGTAATCACACAAAATTATTTGTATACACACTTACAGATAAAATATTATATCAAAGAACGTTCTGGAGTTGTGGAAGATGACGAATTGTAAGTATTGCTCGATGAAGACTCTACTCAATCAACTCATGAGCTTGCATTACTGGAAGTTGACCATTCGTGGGGAAATTGAGGGAGTGATCTCTCAATCAAGTCTTGCGCCCACCTCCACGTGGTCCCGCTGGCAAATAGCGTTAATGTGCGCGCCAAAGAACTATTAGCTCATGTGCCAAAGGCAATGATGAGCTGCGGAGTCAAAAAAGACCAAGCTTTGGGGAATCGGCTGTTAATCCGTTTACTCTCCCAACATGCAGAAAATTATGGAAGACTTAAATAATGAATGTAATGCCCCGGGCTTTCGGATGGCCCGGGTACTGCGTGCAAGGCGCGTGAATGAACGCACCGATGGTGCAGAGGACCCTGACGGGGTCGTAGCTGGCTCTCCTTCTACTGCATGACAGAAGGTCACATGTTGCTAACGAGACCAAGGCAGCATTGTTAAACTTGGAATGGGAAATGCTCCCGCACCCAGCTTATTCGTCAGACATTACTCCTTCTAATTATCATCTATTCAGATCGACGCAGCATGGCTTCTCTGATGAGCACTTCTCGAATGTCGCGCATGTACAAAAATGGGTGATTGGATCGTCTCTAAAAAAATGACTCCTTCCTTTTGGCCACGTGTATATCGGATACCGTATATACCCAGAATAATAACGAATAGCAACCACCTCAAATAAATGAAGATATTCTTCCATCATCCATTATACAAATAAAAATAATTATTAGAAGAAATTGCATAAGGTGGATTCACCGTACCTAGCGGGGGCTCGCCACAGGGTGGTGTTCTCAGTTTTTTGATCATAGAAAGAGAATGTAGTCATAAAATTATTACATTCATGTTATTTAAATAATAAAAGATATCAGATTAGGGCAAAAAACGCTATAAAAAATTTTTTCTAGAGAAATATCTGCTCAACATCTTGTGTTATGTAATACGGTCACTATTTGCAACTGAATATCTTTTTTGTAAGGTCGATAACATGCGATTTTCTCGAAATAATGTTCAGCAAATCGAATTCTATATCTCTTTTCCGATGATCTATCGCTTATAACTAATAATATTCACTAATTACCACCGTCATGAACATGACTCCTATGTAATCCCGTGTTAAATGTTGATTTTCATCGATTAATTACTCTTTATTTTTATTATTTAGATCGATGATCTACCCTGAAGTTTTAAGCATTTATAATATTTCTATCTCCTACATCCTATCAAAGTTTCAAGTGAATCCTTTATGAGGGCTAAGTAGGTGAATTCTCCTTAAAACAGAAACCTCAAGTTATTAACTAGCAGAAAGACATAATAACAATACACGTGGAGGCAGTTAGATTGTACAAAAAGTATAGAATAAAAAAACTATAAATAAATTGAAAAATTTTTTGCAATAAAATCTTTACAGAAATTTTAAATACGATACTTATTAAACAAAATCATCGAAAATTAAATCGATTAATTGATTTAAAAATATGTGGATAAAAAATATTTTACTTATCAAGCTTATTGTGTTTTAAGATCAACAAAAAGTCGACCCGCAGTCGATCGAGTTGTGAGAAAGTAAATAATATTAATAAAGTAACCAAGATTCTAGTTTCTATGAATCGACTATCTTATTTTAACTTATTGTTTGACTTATAATTGCGGTCTTATTTTCACTTATTATTGTTTAAATTATAAAACGTAAAACCTAGTAGTTTTGCAGAAATTATGGCAGACCTCATAATAAATAAAACGACAAAATTCGCAAAAATAATCACTCACTTTGAAATATGGACATATTAACAGTGGATCAATAATGGAATGAAAAGAGGAATGTATAACGACGTTACACGAAAATGGACAATATTTGAACAAGCTAAATCGAGGTATTACATATTCATTTTTAGCCGATTATATGCAGGGATCTTAAGAGATTTGGCATAAAATATGAAAATTACAAAACCAAAGAGCAAAGCAAATTTCGAAATGATAGGGTCTGTGTGGATCACATTTTCTACCTGAAATAAATGATTGAAAATCTGATATAATTTACTCTTAGATCAAAAAATATAGGAGGCATTGAAACGTACCAGAGTAAGTCGCACTCTAATTCAAGCAAGTTTACACGCGCACGCGCGCGCACACACACACACACACACACACACACACACACACACACATATTAGTATATTATAATGTTTCTCAATAGATAATAAATTGCTCTCGGATTTAATAGTTACTTACAATGTGTGATTGACAACAATGTCACGCAACGAACTGTTGAAATCTCTTGGCGGCCGGATATTGTATATTGAAACTTGTCTCTTAATTTTATATTATCATATAATGATATAGATATTTAATAATGTGTAGTTAAGTTATTGGTATTTTTTCGGCGTGATGATGAATACTCCGTGAAGTCGAAACGGTTCACTTTTGTTTTTTATCTGTAATAAAATTTTTATTTATAATTTTTTTACATCATTTAATTATTAGCTCGTTTAGTATATATTGGTCTTTTTACCCTCTTTTGATGTTAATATAATAAATAAAAAAATGAGGAGGAGACATGAGAGCATGTAGTGGAGGTGTGTATGGGAGAAGGCACGGGGAGGTACGGAGGAGATACTGAAGATACTGGAGGATGATGGGAGCGGAGAAGATTGGATGAGGAGACTGGAGAAGTTGAGAAAAGAGGGCTGGGTAAAAGTGAGGGAGGAGAAAGGAAAGGGTAAAGATGGAGGGGAATGACTGGAGAACGGACATGACAGGACGGATGAAGATGAGTGTGTGTATGAGTGAGCGCGGCGTGCGTAGATGAGCGAGAGAGTGCGAAGAGGCGAGATGTATAGGTGCGAATAATGGAGGATAGGATACGTGCGTGCAAGCGATGAAAGGCGTGAAGAGAGTAGGGTGGAGAGCGGAGATGAATAGTTGCGGAAGAGAGAGTGCGGACGATGGTAAAATTGTAAAAGGAGCGGGAATCCTTTCTGTACCCCGCAAGGGCAGAAATAAATAATTATTATTAATAAATAAAAAAACATTTTTAATGCACTTTTAGCAGGTGAAACACCTCTTTGAAAAAAATTGATTTCTCTCTTTCCGAGTGAATATTTAGGAAACTACAAAAAAACAGAAAAGTTTCAAACTGAAAATTAAATAGCTTATAGAGTACTACAAAACCACGAAAAAAAAATTTTTTTATTTTTGTATTCTTTAAAATCTCCCTCCCCTTGCTAATATTTTTTTTACAATTTTTAATTTTCGTTTCCGCTAAATTAAAGATTATTTTTTTACGAATTCAATCATGTCTAAAGTTACGTTAAATACTCATTTGAATAATAAGATCTAAAAATGAAGTTAAGAACGTAAAATAACCGCAAAATATATTTTTTGTTTTAATAAAAATAGTTTCTATACAAACTTTAAGAACATTTCCGATATAAGATTTAATGAAAATATTAACGTAAACTAAATATAAATACAGGGTGTCTGAAACATTTTGGAAAAGCCGAAGAGTGCAGATAGAATAGGTCAAAATAGAAGGATTGTCACGTATTATTTTGTAATTTTTGCAATATTTATTTCGTAATTAATTATAACGTACAAGCCAATAAGTGCACGAAACCGGTAGGCGGGACTCTATAGAGATGTCATATGAAAGATGGGTGTCGATGTAAAAGAAAAATGGCTTACTTCTTAGCAACGAGTAACAACTGTATAACAACTGATTTTGAGAGGCGGAGTTACGAGCGCCGTATGACAGCGCCGTGACTTTATGACGTGAAATTATCACGTGGCGAATAAATGAGCAGGCGCTATCATTTCCTCACCACCTTGTGGTAGATAGCATGGTGCGTTTTTTTTATAGTGGTATCCCCAGTAGGCCTAATCCACTGTCATTATTTAAAATTGTTCAAAGTGCCGTCCTCTCTCTCGTAGACAGAGTTCGGCCCTTCGAATATCGCGCGTAGCGTTATACGCCATTTCTGGCGTAATGGTATCGAAGGCCGCAACAATAGCTTCACATACATCGTTTTCTCTACGCCGGTGTTCTACCAGATTTTTTATATGCCCCCCACACAAAAAATCTAAGATGTTTAAGTCTGGTGATCGTGCCGGCCAAGTGATCGGACCGCCACGGCTCATACACCTACCTGGATAATGCGCGTCTAGAAAATCGCGTACCTGTCGGCAGAAGTGTGCAGGAGTTCCGTCGTGCTGGAAAATCAGCTGTGTCTGCATATGAAGAAGCACATCGGCGAGAAGCACATCGGCGAGAAGCACTGGCAACTCGTTGCTTATAAAATCCGCGTATATTTCGCCATTCAAACGCGGCGGGAGAAGATACGGACCGATAGTACACGCACACGCTGATAATGGTACGGGTGCAAAGCGTTTACACGTAAAGTGCAATGCACCGCGTACCGCGAGAGTTCCAGGTCGCGCGCTGCGCGACGCACGCTCGTCCCCGGGTCTTCTTCGAATCTGTCGAGGATCCTCTCCTCGTCTCGAACGCACTAGATAACGCACTAATAACGCACTAAACCACCAGCTGATTCACGGTTGTGCACCAAACACCCACTTTCATGTAACTTTTGCACTGCACTTAAGATAACACGTCCCGACGGATATCGTGCACGTGAGAGGAATCGATCCGCGTAAATACGAGCTGCGAGATGCGCATTTTCGCCCGCTAGCCCAAAGACAATTATCGTGTCCGTGTACTTCTGTGGAGTAAATCTCATTTTTGTTGCAAATGAGCACCACGCGCATGCAAATATTTCACGCGACTGCAGACGTCGTGTCCGTTGGATCAGACAAACAGCGATCATAAGCGATCATCTTTTGTCTATGATCGCTATCTCCTTTTTCATCCGCTGCGTGTATCCGACGGACACGACGTCTGCAGTCGCGTGAAATATTTGCATGCGCGTGGTGCTCATTTGCAACAAAAATGAGATTTACTCCACAGAAGTACACGGACACGATAATTGTCTTTGGGCTAGCGAGCGAAAATGCGCATCTCGCAGCTCGTATTTACGCGGATCGATTCCTCGCACGTGCACGATATCCGTCGGGACGTGTTATCTTAAGTGCAGTGCAAAAGTTACATGAAAGTGGGTGTTTGGTGCACAACCGTGAATCAGCTGGTGGTCTAGTGCGTTATTAGTGCGTTATCTAGTGCGTTCGAGACGAGGAGAGGATCCTCGACAGATTCGAAGAAGACCCGGGGACGAGCGTCCGTCGCGCAGCGCGCGACCTGGAACTCTCGCGGTACGCGGTGCATTGCACTTTACGTGTAAACGCTTTGCACCCGTACCATTATCAGCGTGTGCGTGTACTATCGGTCCGTATCTTCTCCCGCCGCGTTTGAATGGCGAAATATACGCGGATTTTATAAGCAACGAGTTGCCAGTGCTTCTCGCCGATGTGCTTCTTCATATGCAGACACAGCTGATTTTCCAGCACGACGGAACTCCTGCACACTTCTGCCGACAGGTACGCGATTTTCTAGACGCGCATTATCCAGGTAGGTGTATGAGCCGTGGCGGTCCGATCACCTGGCCGGCACAGTCACCAGACTTAAACATCTTAGATTTTTTGTGTGGGGGGCATATAAAAAATCTGGTAGAACACCGGCGTAGAGAAAACGAGGTATGTGAAGCTATTGTTGCGGCCTTCGATACCATTACGCCAGAAACGGCGTATAACGCTACACGCGATATTCGAAGGGCCGAACTCTGTCTACGAGAGAGAGGACGGCACTTTGAACAATTTTAAATAATGACAGTGGATTAGGCCTACTGGGGATACCACTATAAAAAAAACGCACCATGCTATCTACCACAAGGTGGTGAGGAAATGATAGCGCCTGCTCATTTATTCGCCACGTGATAATTTCACGTCATAAAGTCACGGCGCTGTCATACGGCGCTCGTAACTCCGCCTCTCAAAATCAGTTGTTATACAGTTGTTACTCGTTGCTAAGAAGTAAGCCATTTTTCTTTTACATCGACACCCATCTTTCATATGACATCTCTATAGAATCCCGCCTACCGGTTTCCCGTGCACTTATTGGCTTGTACGTTATAATTAATTACGAAATAAATATTGCAAAAATTACAAAATAATACGTGACAATCCTTCTATTTTGACCTATTCTATCTGCACTCTTCGGCTTTTCCAAAATGTTTCAGACACCCTGTATATATGAAAGTATATATTTATATTTAACAAAAAATATATACATAAATATAACATTTTGTGAAAATTTATATTTATGTTACATGTTAATTGTATTTTTATATTTATCTTATACAATATTTCTTTCATATACATACACATACACACACGCGCGCGCGCGCGTCAGTTCAAACTTCTCATATGAAAGTATTTAATTTATAAAAAATAATATTTCTACACAGACTAATATATACATTTAATGATGAATAGTATTCTTTAACCTAACCTAACCTAACCTGTCATTAAAAAACATTAAACTAAAAATAATGCTTATTCAAAAAACGCAAGAAAAGGATCAAGTACATTATCATTAAAAAGGAGTAAATACAAAGTGTTACATTTATATACAAGTGTATTTTCGATAATAAGTAATAATAATTGTAAATATATTTTTCCATTAAACTAGACGCAAGGTTTTAAAGAAATATGTACAATTTTATGAGATTATTTTGTACAATTCTAATGGATTTACAATTAATATTAATATAAAATATGAAGGATTTTAAAAAGGTATAAAATACAGAAGCAAAATAAAACACGAATATGAAATGCAGTAGATAGTATGATGTAAGAGACACGTAAAAAATAATTTAGAGCTTTGTAACAAATTACAGAATTAAAGAATTAATTAAAGAAAAATTTCAAAGATAGCAAAATTCCAACAGCAGGCATTCAATACGCATTTAATACATATTCAATATGCATTTAATAATTGTTATTAATTATGAAAAATATTTCAAAATGAAAAAATAACGAGCTTTTCATAACTTTTATAGTTTTTTCATAATATACTAAAAATGAAACGGGCGTTCCGAGTGTGTCTGCTAGGAGATGCAAACGTGTTTTTAGGTTTTATTATATATTTAAATTTTAAATATATTGCTCAAGCAGTGCATTGTGAAAACTTCCCGTGATTATATGAATGCTTCTAAGTGTATTTATCACTTTCTATTACAAGAAAATGTGTTGCATGAAGAATCGAGTGAATGGATGGTTACAAATAGTGTATGTACGGAAGCATTTATAATTAATTCTCGAAAATGATATTACGTAACGTAACTTTGTCAATAATTAAATTTGTAAAAAAATAACATTTAATTTTTTTGGTGGAAACAAAAATTCAAAAATTAAAATAAAAATATTAGGTAGTGAAAAAATTTAAAAAAATTAAAAAATTTTTTTTCATTGTTTTATAGTACCTCTTTAAACTATTTAATTTTTAGTTAAAATTTTTTTCTATGTTTTATAGTTTCGTGAATATTCTCTCGGAAAGAGAAAAATCGATTTTTTTCGAAAAGGTGTTTTACTCCTAAAAGTGTGTATGAGCATGTATAAAAAACCCTCCTTATTTTGAGCTAAAGAACAACATTAAATGTTCATCAAGATCGGAGAGGAACTTTTTTGTCAGAAGGCCAGTTATATAATTTAAATCTATTTTTAAAATTCAACTCCATTGGGGTCGACCGCTCGATCGATACTGAATTACACGATAGTGGGGGAACAACGCTTTCCCTTTCGCGAAACGATTCGTTGCCACTCATGATACGGGGAGAAAACGATAGAAAATGTTACACACCTCCATCATACATGATGAAAGTGAAAGCATCAGATATCCGGAAACCGTCATTAGCATGCACAGACTTTCAAAATGTCATTTTGAGTCGGTGATGTCCAGAATCATGGTTATATAGAATAACATAGACGGCTTATCATCGAGTGAGACATCACCATGAGTCACCATCAAAAACAGATCATATCCTTCCTATATTTGCTTGCACGCTTAGGTGGACAAAGTTTTCGTATGAAAAGTATTGTCAATATATCGCACAAGTTCCAACTGAGACCATCTTGAGACCAGTGACTTTGATCCAGTACTTTGTAGTATTTTTATTTGATTTCAGTATTCCTTTTGTAGAGAAAAAAAAGATTAAAAAATCGTAAGACAAAGAATAGAATAGAATAGATGTAAGAGGACAAAGTTGTAATTGTCATAATAAGTAATAAATCAATGTTCGATGAAGAACGTATATGTATATATATTTAATAGAATTTGTCTACTCCGTCTAATCTGTCACTTTTCCCTATGGAAATATGATAAATCGGCCACGATTGTGGAGGCAAAGAACTGTTGCTCGGGAACGCTCGCCGCCACTTCTACGTTAACGTCTCTTCGTCTAATCGTTTCTTCGTTTAATTCTCTAATACGTCTTTTCTTTCCGGCTTTTGATCGACAACTACTTCATCGGTCGAATCAATTTTCATTTCGAGATCATTTTTGAATTGACCTCTTGTCCTAACCGCTAGTAAACATAAATACGAACATAATAATAAAAACGAAGCATACACATGCACAAAAATAATTGGTGTCGATGTTAATGATGATATAAATATAACGAGAATAATTTAAGACGAAGAAACAATATAACGAATAATTTAACTGTCCCTTACACTCGGCCGTCCTGCAAGAGCATTTCGACACGAATGCTCATTCTCCTCTCCATCTTCCGAGACATCACCGTCATCTCTAAAATTCCCCCTTGCACTAAATAACTTAGTTCTCCGCGCTCGGTCGTGTCAATAAGCTCAGCCCGAGCTCGTCCTCTCTTTGCGCCTGTTTCAATCGTGCTGTCAATTCTTTTCCGCATTCGTTTGCCACGAAGCAGGCTGGCAGAAAATTTTAACTGAGAGCGTCAATACGAGCCATGCTTTTGTCCGGCCTGTGCTTTATAGTGTAGTTAAGTTTCTCTAACAACAGCGTCTACCTAGCGACTCTTACACACAGATCTCTTTTCGACATGGTGAACGCGAACGACGAAATTCGTCGACGGTCGAGCGACTGCGCTACAATCCAGAACAAACCTACGAAAATACCTGCTCAGGCCAAAAAATGCCTGTACTTGTCTCACGTTCCGTGGCTCTGGGAAGCACATAACCGCCTTTATTTTCCACTCTGAAGGACAAATGGTGCCTCTCAACTAGGGTTGCTAGCATATCTCTTTTAAAGAGAACATGTCCTCTTTTTTTGTCCCAATCTTTTTGTTCACTCTCTTTTTTTATTCTGCTCTCTTTTTATCCTCTTTTTTTCCTTAGTTACTTTTGTCTAATCTATTTTATCTTGCAATGTCCTTTACACCTTACACCACCTACCGGCAGATAAGGTTGAACTTTTCTAAAACGGCGCAAAGCGCAAACGCGCAAACGTTCACAATGTGACAATGTGACAGTGACAGCCAGTTGATAGTTGATATCAGTCAACGCGGAAATAGATTGCAAAAACAAAAGACAAAAGGATTTCTCTTCACTTTTGTCAACAAATATTTTTTGTGTTTATTATATATTAGCAGGTAATTATAAAATATGCAGTAGAAATTATTTTATTTATTAAAAAATAGCTATCCTAACCTCCAAAATAAATATGTTTTAATTCCAACAAATAAGTATGATGTTCAAAAGTTCAAATGCATTTTTAATTCTTAATTTGCAATTTTATTTTTTGTAATTCTTTAAATTAGAAGTTCTAAAAATAATTTTTAATTTTTTTATTAATAGGATATTTTTTAAAATTTTTTTACAACCATGAGTAAAAGAAAATGCACATTTTCTTCTGAATTGAAAGCAAAATATACATGTTTTGAAGGTGTTGATGATTCTAAATACGATGCTTTCTGTTCGGTATGTAAAACTAAAGTTTCTGTTCGAAATAAAGGGAAATATGACCTGCAACAACATATTGAATCAAAGAAACATCAATTATGTATCCGATTCATGGAGACATCAAGCAAATTAGATTCTTTCGTCTCCAAAAATAAAAAATTGGATGAGAAAGTAGCAGCTGTTGAAGCAACCTTGGGATTTCATATTTTAAAGCATCACATGAGTTTCAATTCATCTAACTGTACAACAGATTTATTGAAACATATATTCGAAGATTCTGAAACTGCAAAACATCTATCATCTGCTAAAACAAAAATAGCAATGATTGAGAAAAAAGTTATTGTTCCCTATTGCATTAGTAAAGTTACTGAATCTATATCTAATGTTCCTTTTATATCAGTATCTACAGATGCAAGTAACCATAATTCAGAAAAAATGTTTCCGATTTTGATACAGTACTTTACCATTAATGGAAGGATTTGCTCAAAAATGATTAATTTGGAAACTCTACCTAATGAAAAAGCACAAACGATTTGTGATTTATTAATAAAAACTTTAAAGAAATGGAATTTGAATGATAAATGCATTGCTTTTTCAGCAGATAACTACAATACAAATTTTGGTGGAGAGCTGGGACAGAAAATGTATACAGCTTATTAAACCGGGAAATGCAAAAAGATTTGATTGGTATTAGCTGTCCAGTAGATATAATACACAATGCCGCAAAAAAAAAGGCTTGGAAACATTAAGTACTGATGTCCAATCAATAATTATGAAAATATACAATCATTTTTCAGTATATACTATACGAACAGAGGAATTGAAGGAATTTTGTAAATTTGTAAACATTGAATACAGGCAGTTGTTATATCACAGTCCAACGCGTTGGTTATCATTGTTTCCTGGTTTAAATCGCGTCTTACAAATGTATCCCGCTCTAAAGTCTTATTTTTTATCTAACGACAGTTATCCAAAAATTCTGAAAAACTTTTTTGAGTCAAATTTAGGCGAAGCTTTTTTATGGTTTGCTCACTCAATTATGTATAATTTTCATGAAAAAACAAAAGAACTAGAAACAGAAAAAAATTCTATTATGGAAACTATAAGTTTTTTTTAAATGTTTAATTACTATGCTTGAACAGCGCATTGAGCAGTCCTTCTTACCAATAAAAGTTTCCAGTATTCTGCAAACTGTATCAAAAGATAATTCCGACTTCCAAGTTGCTAATTTTAAGACTGAAATAATTTGTTGCTATAAAACAATGTTAAACTACATAATTTCTTGGTCTTGTCAATTTCATGACTTGAATGTTTTTCAATGGATGTCCCTTACTAATGTACGTGAACCTGAATGGCAACAAGTTGCCAACGCAATAATATATATTAATTCAAAAGTAAAAAAAAGTTATATCGATGATGTAAAATGCTTCGATCAATATTGTAATTTAAAACTATATATTGAAAAGAATCGTAGCGATAAATTTCAAAAAATGTCACCAAATTTAAAATGAATTACATATTCAAACAATCCAATAATTCAGAATTTTATTCTGAAATATTGAAAATATGTCAGTATTATTTTGCAATACCAGGACATAATGGAAACGTAGAAAGATTATTTTCGATGATTGGAGCACAATGGACAAAGGAGAGAAATCGTCTCAATATAGAAAGTATTAGGTCAATATTGTCAATAACATACAATTATAAAAATGTAACATGTAAGCAATTTTATAATGAAATAAAAAATAATAACAAATTGCTATCGGAAGTTACTAGTTCAAAAAAATATGAGAGTTTTGTGAGGAATTACTTATTGTGATTTTTTTTAATTATTACTATTAGCTATTAATATTATAAAGTTATTGTTTTGTTTTTTTATTTATAATTTATAAATGTTTTATTTTATTTGAAAAAGTGAATTATATTAAAATAAAAACGTTCTTTTTTCACAAATTGTATTTTTATTTATGTAATAAATATTGTTAATGGGTGTGAAGCGTGAATAAATATTATATTCGCATATGTCCAGACCGTCCTCTTTTTGTTCTCTTTTTTTGAGGGGAAAAGTTCTCTTTATATATTTTAAACTTCTGACAACCCTACTCTCAACGATGTATACGGAGGGTCGCACGATAACCTGTTCTCGCTATCCGTCCATCTGCGCGTTAATAATATCTTTCTTGGCTTGCGACAAACGTCTCGCCTTTTGGTCCACAGGCTCATCGTCTTTTAAAATGATCGTCGTTTTAACATTGGTATCGATGATTTTATTCGGTTTTTATTGTCAATAAGAGTTGCAATGGCCTGCCTATGATTGCATGGTATGTGCGTCACATCTACAGCATTCATCTTATATGCGTCATTTACATCGATCTGAAGCATATCCGACGAATTATTTTCGTCAGCTATCGATTTATGAACCGGGCTCGTTATTACGTCTCGTTTGACACTAATATCTACTGTATCTAGGAAGTCGGTATCGATTAATAGTTTTTGTTGTAACACCGCGTCCGAAACAACCCGTATAAGAATCGGATAGGAGTGCCCGTCGGTCGTAATCCGCGCCTGGAACTCTCCCACACACACAACGCAGTCACTTCACCAAAACCTATACCCGAAAATAAAGTCTCAATTGCCCGAAAACGAGGCGAGCCCATTCTTATGTATATCCAGCGCATCAGATATCGCTATCAATATCGATAAACACTTCAATTTTTGCGCCGTCTATCGCGACATTCTTCATATATTTTCTACACGGAGAATGCTCCACGCAAGAACTTTTAAGTGCATCGCCTCTCTTTACGCACTTCAACACTCCATCCGAATTCTCCGCACTCAAAGCATTTTTTTTTAACGCCCAGATTTTTCGATGGGCAATTTACGCTAATATGATCATGCATACCACAATTGAAGCACCGCTTAACATTTGACATTGTCTTTTTCCTCTCACTGTTGTTGTTGCTGTCTTCTTCGTCCGGTTCGTTGCGTCGTCTCGCTTGCTCACCACCGGCCCGCCGCACAGTGGTTCGAAACGTAAAATATGCGATCGAAAATATTTTTTATTAATTAATATTAATGTATCGATATTTTTTATTTATAGTAATATAAAAGGACATTTTTCAAGTTATTTAGCTTCCCAATTTTTGACTATTAAGAAAAAAAATATAATAAATATGATAACAAGTCTCCAATAATAATAAACGGAAAAAAAAGTATAAGGAGCAAATTAATCGGAAATAAATGAGCAATTTAAAATCAGTAAATGGAGACAAAATTTAATAAATTAATGTTTATTTTTATAATATTATTTTTGTCGAATGATGTTGTTCTTACAATACTTTCGCAGGTCTTATCAAGTAAGCTTTGCAATGAAACTTTACAATTATTTTGTGTAATAATAATATTTTCGGGATAAAATTGTTGTTTTGAATTTATAATTTTATAATATGATGGATATAAATTATGTCCGTGAGAAATAGCATAGAAGATCTCAAAATATTATAAGAATGTTTCGATAAATTTAATGATATTATTAATGAAGAGGCTTCTTCAGGCGATAAAAAGAAGAACTTTTCAAAAATTTCTGCTTCTTAAAAATTTGTTTGATCTTATAGGTGAGGTTGATGTGCTTTCCATAAATTTTGCAGATGCAATCTGTCATCACCTTCTGTCCGTAATTTTTATAGCGGGTTGCGTAGGTTAGTTCAGATGTGAAAAAGCTGTCGAATATTCTCTGTTTTTTCTTCAATAACCACTTCACTCACTAATCAAAATCTTTTAATGGACGGCCTAATAAATGTTTCTTGTTTATTGAAGGAAGACGATGAAAAGACTGACTAGAAGAACTCGAAGGAGGCAAAATTCTTGTGATAACCAAAATTTGTGATGATATTTTTCAAAAATCGATTATTTGAACGACGTTCTCTCAAAATCTAAAAATAAGGAGAAAAAAATTTGTTGTGTATTCCATAGAAACTATACGCGTTGCTTCTTCATCAACCTCAATGTAAAATTTTTCTTTTAAGAAATTCTGTACATTTTTTTTTTCTCCTTCCATATCAGAATAATTTATTATTATATTATGTAACGTTATACATTATTTTTTTGGTTCTGACCTTAATTATACCATATATTTTAAATTTTGTTAATTTAAAATTAAAATGTTCATAAAACAAGAAGGATTTTTCGTTCCTACTTGTTCATTACTCATGATACTGTCGTCGATTTTGCAATCACTCATTCCTACTCGTTATTTTGCACTTGTTGCTTTTGTTTTCTTAGAAAGTCAAATCCGATTTCCAATTTAATAATGGTGTTGATAAACAGTATTACAAGTACGAACAGGTAGAACAAACTCCTATGTTTTGTGTAACAAACTGTAATGTAATATTTTGAAATCTTCTACTATTTCTCAAAGAATATAATTTAAAAAATGAAATAAACAAGCTTTGGAAGATTAAAAAAATTAATACAAAATAAATTTAAAAATCAGTCTTATTAATGATATTCTAAAATCCGAATATAATTTAACCAATATAAAAAAAATTGTTATTATTTAAAAGTTGCACATGGCTACAGATACATTTTAGGCTATTTGTTTTTTCCTTATATTTCATATTATTAAATGACGGTAAGTTTATTCATTCCTGAAGAAGAAGGTCTTTTATTTCGTAAGAAAAAATGAATTAAAAGTTTTTAAATTATAGATAATATCATTACAACAATAAATGCATTTAAAAAATACTGACACGTATTTACAACACTGAATTTTATATAGATTAAGATATGTTTTATAGATATATGTAAACCACGTTGATTGTTTTTAATAAGAAAAGTTTTTTCGATTTTTTAAAATGAAGAAATTTAGACATCATTAAAACCTTTAAAATTTTTCTGAAGAGGACACATGGTTTAATTAATGGCCAAAATACTGTAAGATTATATGAAAAAATTCAAAGCTTTACGAAAAACTTCAAAAAGTGTTTTCGATCGCGTTTCGAACCACTGTGCACCGCTCCGTCCTACAGTGGGGCCAAATCTAAAAAAAAAAGTTGGTCAAAATAATGAAAATGTTATTCAATTTACATGACACTTGGTATGTAGGTGTTTTTCAGAGGTTGCTGATTACAAATCAAAATCTAAATTGAGAAAAACAAAATAAGCGGACCCAATGACGATTTTAAGCTAACTAAAATATAAAAATGTTATTAATTTTGTACGAAATTCGGTACCTAGAAGTTTTCGATGTCGCTGATTACAAATCTCAGGTCCAGAAAGAAAATAAAATGGTAAATTTAATGAGGCGAGCATAGATGTTCCCACATAAAATTTGATCGAAATAACATACATCTTTATTAATCGGAAAAAGATATTATATAATAAAATATTCACAACAAGAATATAAACATTTGTAAAAAACCGTAACCATAAAAACATAACCCAATAACTCACAAAATCGAAAAAGTAGCCATTATTTATTGAAATTATATATTAGAATAATAGAAAACTATAAACTTTTACTCTAACTCAATAATATAATAACATACTAATCAATTAATAAAAAAGAGTAAGATATATAAAATAATTTTAAAATAATAAATAATTAAAAATTAAAAAAAATAAGTAAAATGATTAAAAATAAAAATTAAAAAATTATAAAATTATAAAATTTACTTATTAGTTGAAGAATTAAAAACATAATTATAAATTAAATTAAAATATAAAAAAAATAAATCGGTATTAAAATATTGATTTTAAATTAAATGTAAAAATAAAATTATTGTATTATTCATCCATGTCAGTTGAATCATCTGTATTCAGTATCATCTGTATCATATTCAGAAGATGATCGAAAAAGAAGAAAGAAGCCAGTTTCGAGCATACAGATGCTCCATTGGAGGGGCCAATAATTCAACTGCTTCTGCTGACAAGATTTTTAATTTCTTTGTAGGCAACCTTAAAAATTTCTTCTCTGGATAAACCAATTTTATTCAGCAGATTCTAAAACATTGAACTATCATATATGTTATTTATTATATTACTTTTATTAAATTATGTATAAATTTTTGTAATTATTAATTTTATTAATTTCTTTATTATGTCAATTATAGAATGTCAATTAAAGAATATTTTAGAAGTTATTTTTCTTTAAGAATAAAAATGTAAGCATCTTTTTTTATTGATTATTTATTATCAATCAGGATACAAATATACATATTTAGTATGTTTCTTAAAATAATATATGTATAAAATGTGCAACAAGTCCAAAGCATGTGAAACTTTGAAGAATTGAAGAAATCTTGAGATAAGGCCCCTCAACATACTCGTAGAGAACGCAACCAACATATTTTTCCGTCTCTCCGATCTTCACAGTTTTTATTATAATCAGTATTGTCGTAATAGACATTTCTGATTTTTTATTCATAATTTGTAATCAGAATAGTTTCTATTGAAACGTGTCTTGTTTCATTTCCTTCTTTATTGAGACTCTAACATTGTTATAAATTGTTATAAATATTTCCAAAAGTTTTTTATACATTATAAATTTTTGGAAAAGGTAAAAATTTATTATCTTGTATGATTTTTATAAAGTGTTGTCTCATACACTTTACATCCTTGGAATATTTTTCGTTACAAGGATTGCCTCCTAAAGCTATAGTTGTGGCAAAAGCTGCAGCGTAAATTCCACAACATGTACCATCAGGTTGTGCTTCAACTTTTTCAAAAATAATGTCACTTTGACTTATTTTTGGATAACGAAGTTGTATATAATTTTTTTCTTTGGCTGCCAACTTATTATATGTACAGCAAGGTAAACTGTGTCATATACGCGAAGTTTATTGCCATCGAAAAATATACATCTCCAGTGATCACTACAATTTCCTCCAATTATTTGTAAGCTTTTGTCGCTGTGACTAGCTACAATCATATGAGAAACTCTAAATATAGCACACTTTGCGTTTCAAAATGAGAAGTTTCTCTTATAACGCGTAAGAATCGATCTAATGATTCGTCATTTAATTTGCTATACATAGGCAAGACATTCTTTTTTACTGAGGAGATAGGAGCAATTATCTCATCTAGAATTTTTTTATGTCTTGCCTTATCGTCTTCAGTAATATCATGATTGTTGCTTATACTAACAATAACACAATCATCATTCTGCTCTATATCTGGAGTAATCGCAGCAGTGATAATTGTTTTCGTCGATGAAATTTCAGATTTGTTCTCATCTCTACCAATGACATTTTTACTCTCTACTACATTTTGCCGAATACTTTTTCGAATATTGACTTTTTTAGCTGCTTCTTCCTTTGCTTCTAGAATATAGCTTGGATTTCTAATTGGCATATGCCTATTATAACGATTATCCAAGATTTCTGGAAGCATGCATTCGTTGTAGAAGCGTATTAGAAGAAGCAGCATTTTATTTCTCCAAAAAGCATCGTCTCTATTTACGTGCACCAATTTCATGCTTTGTGGTGTCCATACGGCAAAAATACAATATTCTCGCTGCGTTATGTTCAATTGGCCTTGAACCTGATAATAATATCGGTGATTCTGATTCATTTTTTGCGGATTTTTTTTATCAAAGATACCTTTTAAAAAAGGTATCTTTGATAAAAAAAATCCGATAGGGGACATTTAATTTCCACCAGACCATTTTCATCAATAAGTCCGTCAGGGGAAGCACCCAAGCATGGATTTTCAGTATCAATGAATAATCCACACGGCTTTATTTCTTTTTTTAATTTTATGGCCAATTCTTTTCTTGCTACTTTTTCATTGTCACGACCATATCTTATGGCTGCGTTATCAATGAACGGAGGATACAAAATATCTTTCACTGTCGCTGCGCAAGACGTTGTTGGTCTCATGCGACATACGGGTCTAAAATTGGATGCCGTTAACATAACTCGTTTCAATGATAACCATAGTTCTGATTCATTCTGGTTTCTCGTATTGAGTTCGATATTCTGCCAGTCTTTTGCATTTTCGAGCAACTTTTCTACATGATTTTGTCGAAGTTCTTCGAACACATCGGGTGTTACATCCGGTTTTTGCGCTTGCGGACCGTAATGACTATCTGTTCCTGACTCTCGTTTGAATTTTTTAGGCCTCCCCAGTGTTTGTCGAGATTCTCTTGTTCTCGCAATTTTTATTTGTCGTTCTTCTTCCAGATTTTTGACAATAGGCGGAACAGTCTTACACATGCTTTGATACTTCCGTAAGAACTTGTTGCGTATTATATTGCACAACTGTTCCCGAAACTCTAGCATTGTAAGAGCCTCGTTTACCAAAATTAATTCGCTTTCCACCAATTTCTTTGCAGATTATCGAATTGAACGATTCTGCAGGATTATTGGTGTAATTTAATAACAAACTTTCCGAATAACCGCTGAGGTACATAATCGCATTTTCTATTCTTGAATATAAACCGTATAATTTAAGATGCGGTACATAATTTTTTTCATTTTCGTTCTTTTGGCATATACGACCGCGTGCTTCGCATCGCTTGTGTTCGCCAAAAACATGGCTGGGAATATTTAATATGTCTTTTCGTAATTCGATAGCCTTGCAATGTTCAGGTATTTGTTCTTTTCTGCGTACCTCGGCTGTTTTTTCTACTTCTTGTCGCATTTTTAAAATGTTGCTTTTTACAACATTTCGCACCTGTACAAAGCCACGCTGTCGATGCGATTTTGGCTGAGTCATTTCTGCTACAGCTTTTAGCTTTTTGCAGAAATTGCGAAGCAAATGATTAGTGCATTCTATTTTTTTTACTGTAACCATTTGTTCGTATGGTCTGTTATCAAGAATGCTTTGATAAACACTACTGTCACCATCGGCAATAACCGTTTTGTAGATCAAACCATGCATTTCAATACTACATTTGAAACCTTCTGCAATAATATCGCTCTCCATCTTTGTGGAGCTTGCGTTACGATCAAAATTTTTAGCAAATGTGACTTTTTGGTTCAAGATTATTTCGCTTTGCCATATCACATATAGCGCAAAATTTATTGCGGACACCAGCAAACAGAACCTTTCTTGTATGGTAACCTATTATGGCTCCAACATCGGAAAGAGAGTTGTAAGCATTACCGTGCGATCTCTTCATTCAACTACCATTTGCTACAACAAATATGTATAGAATATTTTTAATAATATCATTCCTCTCAATAGCGAGTTGCTTTTCAACTTCGCCAGCCATTTTCATGTTTTCTGTAGCTGTTTTTTGAAACTCATTGACCAAAATCTCTCTGATTTTTATATAAGTTGGCTGACATGCAAGCAATATTCATGGCTGCACATAGCTCTTTTAAATGAGCATAGCCAATTCCCATTGTAATTGTTCCAGCTACAGCAGCTATATTTATGTCTAATATATTAGAGGTTTTTATAGGTTCTGACCAAAAGTTATCTTTGTAATTGCACATTTGGCATTTGAAGAAGAACTGCGTCAGTAACCCATGGCGACGAGAATTTATGAGTATCCAATCTTTGAATTGGCACTCGATTCCTCGCGCATGATTATCAAATGTCCTATGCATTTTATCTAAAAAGTAATTAAAATCTGCAATGCGTCTGCCTTCGATTTCATGCTTTTGGATACGATTTGTATCCGGAAGGCTTTTTTTGATGACAAGAGTCATCTTCGCATTTGTCGACATTTTTGTACGTACCTTGTGCTGGTTTATTGAAGCCTTGGTCAATACTGACCTCCGAATCTGTCGCGCCAAACAGGGATTTCACTGATTTGCCTTTGACGGATCCGTTGACAGTATTTACTGATGTTGCTTCCTGTACCAGCCTCAGCAACTGTCGCCTGCAAAAAAGCCACAAAATGTTATATTACACGAAAATAACATATTTTTTATTATAATACCACACAATAAAATAATATAATTTTCGTAACTCATCTTGAACAATTAAAAACATTCTAAACATAATCAAAATAACTGAACAGTCCTTTGCTTATTACAAATTATTTATAAATATATTATGTAAATGCTTTTGACATTTCACTTATCCAGCACACGATTTACGCCTCTGGTATTTAAACTAGTCAGCACACGATTTACGCCTCTGACATTTTTGTAACCAGCACACGATTTACGCCTCTGGTATTTAAATTAGTCAGCACACGATTTACGCCTCTGACATTTTTGTAACTAGCACACGATTTACGCCTCTAGTTTTTAAACTAATCAGCACACGATTTACGCCTCTGATATTTTTGTAACCAGCACACAATTTACGCCTCTGGTATTTAAATTAGACAGCACACGATTTACGCCTCTGACACTTTTGTAACCAACACACGATTTACACCTCTGATTTTTAAACTAGTCAGCACACGATTTAAATACCTATGTGATACATATATAATTTATAAAATGTGAATAAGCAAAGGACTTTTCCCTACGCATAATTCTATTCCTTTTATATAACACTCTACATAATTATAAAAATAAAAATAAATTTTCTTTTCTCCAATGATTAACAATTACGGCAAACTAGCTGACATTTTTGTAACCAGCACACGATTTACGCCTCTGGCTTTATATTCAATATATAATATATTAATACATGTACCCGTATAAATACTCTATGTGTATACATATATAATTTATAAAATGTGAATAAGCAAAGGACTTTTCCCTACGCATAATTCTATTCCTTTTATATAACACTCTACATAATTATAAAAATAAAAATAAATTTTCTTTTCTCCAATGATTAACAATTAAAAAAATATAGATGTTATTTGACGGCAAACAAATAGTTATATGATATCTTTATTTGTGTTCACGACGTTTCGACCATTGGTTCTGGTCTCTTTTCAAATGGTATTATACAGTTATTTCTCAACAGCGTTACATACTGAAAAGAACGGTATTACATTTTACATTGCAAATCATCCTACAATTTTATAATATATTAATTTACAACTTACAGAGGCCGTGCAAGCAGCGAAGCGGCGGCGCTGCCCTTCCCAATATCAAAAAGGCTTCGTCATCGTCCCCAATGATCCACTTATAATTATATTTACGAAATTGTATTATTTTAGACCTTTCCGAGCCTTTCTGGAGTGTTCCTTTTATGTCGTCATTTCAGGAAGGAGCGCTCCAGAAAGGCGCAGTATAAAAACGGATGCAAAGTGGGGACGAACGCCAGTCTACGGAGAGCAATCGAGGTACGACCCGCATTTCTTTAAGTTTCGGAAGCGCACAGTAAGGATAGCAGCCAGCTAATCCATCGCGAATCAGATTCGCATTAACAAAGTCGCCTGCTTTGTTAATAAATCACGCGAGCTTCGCTGGAGTCGCCTGCTCCACGCGCCCGCGAATTGCGTTCGCACGCATTGCGACGCGTTCGGTGTCTCGCGCCGCTCGTCGCGGATCTCGCTGTCCGTGCAGTGTCCAGTGCCGTGCACTGAACCGCGTTCGCCCTGTAAATATTAACTGTACATATAACTTTCATTCTTGTGACTCTTGTATTGTTCTGTGCAAATATACTTTATTGTTCGTTACAAAAACTTGCGTGATTTACTGTGTGTGTGCGTGCTCGTCATCTCTCTCCTGACTGATCCGTTCAGTCTCGAACATTTTTTTTTTTGTAAGTTCTTTATATAAAATTTTTGGGTTTTGCCATTCAAATTTGTGTGCGTGAGATATTCTATGTTTCTAAATGTCTTTTTGTTTGTCCTATGTAACTCCAACCAACCACTCAGTTAGCAAACTAAAGAAAGACATATCAAAAAACGAGAAATAACGGAAATGCTGTTTATCAAAAAATGTAATTCAGCTATAAACGTACAAAAAGACACAGAAAACTAATCGCGATTTATGATGACCTCGTTAGCATTATTTGATTATAGTTATATTTTTATTTATTTATTTATTTATTATTGATACTGTTAGCTATTTTGATTATTTTTATCATTTAACATATTTGTACTTGATCCATTTATGCATCATCTAGCACATCTATATTTTTATCTATTTTTCTATCTTCTAATATATTGACACGTTCAACTATTTATTTATTTATTTATGTCTGATCAAAATTTGTCCTGGATTAAAAGAACGGTAGAATTTGTTACCACTCAGTCCCCATTCATGCCGTCACAAATCTCTGACGTGTTTTCTACACTTGTACAAACTGAATTTTCTTGATTGTTTTATATATGGACTTTATTTGACATACGGCCTCTGTAAGTTGTAAATTAATATATTATAAAATTGTAGGATGATTTAAAAATGTAATACCGTTCCTTTCAGTATGTAACGCTGTTGAGAAAAAACAGTATTATACCATTTGAAAAGGACCAGAACCAATGGTCGTGAACACGAATAAAGATATCGTATAGCCAGTTTGGCGTTGAATAATACCCTTCTTTTTGAATAACTATAATTTTTTATCATGTATAATTTTTACCTATTTATAACCCAAGTATTGTTAGACATCTCAATTTGTAATCGTATTCACTTTTCATCATTTGTATGTAATAATTTGTATTATAAGTAACATTGAATAATTTGTATTTAAAAGTATAACATTGAATAAAAATTTATGTATTTGATTGACAACTTTATACACAGATCTCAATTTGTCATATTTTTTAATATTTTAATATATTACTTTATTATTACATTAAAATAATTGATTATGACTATTGATTATTGATTTGTAACTTGATTTTTATTTTTCTATTTTACAAATATTATATGAATAAAAAATTTTAAAATACATACAACACGAAAATATAATATTCAAATATAATATTATATTTGTAACGATGCACCCCATAATCGCATCGATACAGCCGCGATGTTGAACGACGCGTAAACAAAACTTTCGCACTGTTATTCACGCGCGCCGAAACCGGTATTTATCGTATGCACCTGTATGCACCGGACCTTTAAATCGTCATCAGCTCTAGCGCGATCCAACACCGTTCACGGCCCTTTAATTTTTCCGCGCATCCGTCTAATCCAAATCGAGTATGAGATTTCAATGTGCATCCACCCTTTAGTTTATAATAAACCATTTTTATATTGAGTTTACGACTTACGTTCTTCACTCAATCGAACCCCGATCCCAGCAAGTTAGTTCGAGTGTTCAAGAAAAACGAATTGTGTCACATTTGTAAAATAAAAATATAAAAATCAAGTTACAAATCAATAATCAATAATCACAATCATACTCAATTTTGTTAACGAAATAATAAAGTAATATATTAAAATATTGAAAAATATGACAAATTGAGATCTGTGTATAAAGTTGTCTATCAAATACATAAATTTTTATTCAATGTTATACTTTTAAATACAAACTATTCAATGTTACTTATAATAAAAATTATTACATACAAATGATGAAAAGTGTATATGATTACAAATTGAGACTTTTAATAATACTTGAGTTATAAATAAATAAAAATTATAGATAAAAAAGATTAATTTAATATATTTTAAAAAATGCATAAAATATTTTATTAATACATTAATAAAATACAAATAGGAAAGACAGTAACTGAAACAAACTGGCAGAATTGAAATGTTGGTTGAACGTTATTTAATACGTTTCGACCATAGGTTTTATCATTTCAGTATATATTACAATCAATCTGGTAAAAACATGATGACTCGACTGTGTGTTTGTAAAACATTAGTTGAGAATAATATAGACGTGTAAGACGTCTGTCGCTGGTGACAACGAACACGAGACGTCTCACAAGCATCTACAAACACACAGTCGAGTCATCATGTTTTTTTACCAGATTGATTGTAATATATTTAAATAAGGACAAAACCTATGGTCGAAACGTCGCAATTTAATTACGTTCAACCAACATTTCAATTCTGCCAGTTTGTTGTCAGTTTGTCTTTCCTCTTTATATTTTATTAATAATTAATAAAATATTTTATGTATTTTTTCAAAATATGTAAATAAAATAGAAAAATAAACTAACCTTTTTGTGTCTCCTCTTCAAAGAGTATCTGGGGCGACATGGATGCTTCCCATCATAACTTTTCGCCATCGTAAACTTTCACATACACTCACTTATACTTATCACTAATACGTTACGTATTACACAATGTGTAATATGTAACCTAACCACAACACACCTTACACAATCCTACAATGAACTTTGCACTAAAATACTAGCTGTCTAGTGATAGATATAACGCGACACGTATCAGCTTGTGCAGCTTCGCATAAACAGAAACGTATCGGCACGTGTACCCGCGATCGTCACATTCAAATCTCGCTACATTACGCACACTTGGCGCTCGGCCAGCTAGAAGAGCGCAGACATATCTTCCGTCTCCGTCTCTCCCTCGCGCTATAGCTGACACGCTTGGCAATCGAGATCGAAAATTGTATTTCTTGCAAAGAGACAGTCGAGCTTTCCATCTGGAATTTAGTTGAATATTATATATGTTTTTATACTCTTCCTACTAACATATTTACTTTTTTTCAACGTGTCTTTAAATAATTTATGCAATACATTAAAATTAAACCTATATTAATATCATTAAAAAAATTATTTTTATATAATATTTTTTAAGGATTAATATAGGTTTAATTTAATATATTGCATAAATTATTTAAAGACATTAAAAAAAAATAGAAAAAAAGAAAGGTTTCGAACTCGAGATCTCCAGCGTTCTAGCCGATCGACTTACTAACACGACCACGCTTATTGCTTTGAAAGTAGGTATATCGAATTGGCCCCCCTCCGATGGTGACGCCACCTTTATTTCGTGGTGGATAATGCTCCCCGTTATTTTCCGGGGTCTAAGATTAGCACCAGGGTTTGGGCCGCTCCTGGGCTGATACCCTTCCTACTAATATAATACATGGTACAATAACTCGTACCATTTTCCGAGGGATTGCCCAAGTTTCCGTCCGGCTCCCACGTAATGTACCGATTCGAAGGAAAACCATGAAAGCAAAAAGCGTGGTCGTGTAGTAAGTCGACTCGGCTAGAACGCTGGAGATCTCGAGTTCGAAACCTTTTCTTTTTTTCTTTTTTTTTTTATGTCTTTAAATAATTTATGCAACATATTAAATTAAACCTATATTAATCCTTAAAAAATATATAAATATAATTTTTTTAATGATATTAATATAAGTTTAATTTTAATGTATTGCATAAATTATTTAAAGACACGTTGAAATAAAGTGAATATATTGGTACAATTAGTAGGAAGAGTATAAAAAAACATCAACTAAATTCCAAGTGGAAAGCTCGACCGTCTCCTTGAAAGAAATATAATTCATCGATCTCGATCGCCAAGCGTGTTGTAGCGAGAGAAAGAGAAGAAGACGGAAGATATGTCTGCGTTCTTTTAGCTAGCGCCATGCGCACACGTACACGGCTTTTGTCTGTGCGCGCTAGTATTAACACACAAGGAAAAAGCCGTGTACGTGTGCGCTCGGCGCACGGCTAGCTAGAAGAATGGGCGCAGACGTATCTTCGCATTATAAATTTGTATACAACGGACAACGGAGGACTATAGAAACATATATACACATAATTATATATATATATATATATATATATTTCCATAAAATAATTTAAAAAATTATATTTTTCCTTATTACAAAAACTTACAAAATTATACGGGTGACCAATGAGTACACCTTTATCGATTTGAAGATACTTCAATTGATGCTACGTTCGCATCGCATGCGCCAGAAAAGGGGGCCCACCTCACTCACTGGGAACATAAATTGGATAATTTTTAACTACCTAACCATACATATTTAATTAAAAGGGGCCGATTTATGTCATGTTTGGTGTCATTTGTGGTCCCCCCTGTAATCGTGAAAATGTCATTAATCCATTAAAATTATTTTCAAATCAATAAAATGCGAAATTAATGTTCTAGGTTTTATTTTATTCCATGTTTACTTTTCATAGACAAACGAGCTCTTTAAAATCCTCGACGCTGGAGCGCGAGGAAAGCAAGAGAGAGAACGAGTAAGAAACAAGCGAGATGCCAACATCAAAGAGAGTGCCGAAGTCTCGACGCGAGCTTATCTTAATCTCCAATCTTTGGTATTATATTTCATCTTACTATAGAAAATAAAATTTTTACATTTTGCATTTTATCGGTCCGAAAATAATTGTAATGGATTAATGAGATTTTTGCGATTAAAATGACACCAAACACGACATAAATCGAATAATTTTTAATTATTAAATTAAATTAATAAATAATTAATATAGTTTGATTATGTAATTCGATTTATGTCATGTTTGGTGTCATTTTAATCGCAAAAATCTCATTAATCCATTACAATTATTTTCGGACCGGTAAAATGCAAAATGTAAAAATTTTTTTTTCTATAGTAAGATGAAATATAATACGATAGATTGGAGATTAAGATAAGCTCGCGTCGAGACTTCGGAACTCTCATTGTTGTTGCGGTTGTTTCCATCTCGCTTGCTCCTTACTCATTCTCTCTCTCGCTTTCCTCGCGCTACAGCGTTGAGGATTTTAAAGAGCTCGGTTATCTATGAAAAGTAAACATGGAATAAAATAAAACCTAGAACATTTATTTCGCATTTTATTGATTTGAAAATAATTTTAATGGATTAATGACATTTTCACGATTAAAATGACACCAAACATGACATAAATCGGATTATTTTTAATTAAATATGTATGGTTAGTCTAGTTAAAAATTATCCAATTTATGTTCCCAGTGAGAAATGACCATCAAATCGATATCAAATTGATCGATGCAATTTACATCAATTCGACGTTAATTCAATGTCGACTCGATAGATTTCTTCTCACTGGATCGTGCTTATTAGTGTAATTTTAATCGCAAATATCTTATTAATTCAATGAAATTATTTGAAGCCTATATATATACAATATATGTATATACATATATCAGACGGTCCGGCAGAAAGACCCCCGCGTCGCCGTGGGTCTTCGTAAGACCATATGTGGGGGTATGTATGTATGTATGTATGTACAAATTTATAATGCGAAGATACGTCTGCGTTCTTCTAGCTAGCCGAGCGTCGAGCGCACACGTACACGGCTTTTTCCTTGTGTGCGCTACATCACGCACACGAGGAAAGAGCCGTGTACGTGTGCGCTTGGCGCTCGGCCAGCTAGAAGAGCGCAGACATATCTTCCGTCTCCGTCTCTCCCTCGCGCTATAGCTGACACGCTTGGCGATCGAGATCGAAAATTATATCTCTTGCAAGGAGACGGTCGAGCTTTCCACCTGGAATTTAGTTGAATATTATATATGTTTTTTACATATTTTTATACTCTTCCTACTAATATATTCACTTTTTTTCAACGTGTCTTTAAATAATTTATGCAATACATTAAAATTAAACCTATATTAATATCATTAAAAAAATTATTTTTATATAATATTTTTTAAGGATTAATATAGGTTTAATTTAATATATTGCATAAATTATTTAAAGACATAAAAAAAAAATAGAAAAAAAGAAAGGTTTCGAACTCGAGATCTCCAGCGTTCTAGCCGATCGACTTACTACACGACCACGCTTATTGCTTTGAAAGTAGGTATATCGAATCGGTAGATTACGTACTGACTTTATTTTTGTTTCTAAGAAAATAATGGTACGAGTTATTGTACCATGTATTATATTAGTAGGAAGGGTATCAGTTATGTAACATATTGATACCTCTCTACTAATATAATACATGGTACAATAACTCGTACCATTATTTTCCTAGAAATAAAAATAAAGTCAGTACGTAATCTACCGATTCGATATACCTACTTTCAAAGCAATAAGCGTGGTCGTGTAGTAAGTCGATCGGCTAGAACGCTGGAGATCTCGAGTTCGAAACCTTTCTTTTTTTCTATTTTTTTTTTATGTCTTTAAATAATTTATGCAATATATTAAATTAAACCTATATTAATCCTTAAAAAATATTATATAAAAATAATTTTTTTAATGATATTAATATAGGTTTAATTTTAATGTATTGCATAAATTATTTAAAGACACGTTGAAAAAAAATAAATATGTTAGTAGGAAGAGTATAAAAACATATATAATATTCAACTAAATTCCAGATGGAAAGCTCGACTGTCTGTTTGCAAGAAATACAATTTTCGATCTCGATCGCCAAGCGTGTCAGCTATAGCGCGAGGGAGAGACGGAGACGGAAGATATGTCTGCGCTCTTCTAGCTGGCCGAGCGCCAAGCGCACACGTACACGGCTCTTTCCTCGTTTGCGTAATGTAGCGAGATTTGATTGTGACGATCGCGGGTACACGTGCCGAAACGTTTCTGTTTACGCGAAGCTGCACAAGCTGAAACGCGTTATATCTATCACTAGACAGCTAGTATTTTAGTGCAAAGTTTATTGTGTAAGGTGTTGTGGTTACATATTACACATTGTGTAATACGTAACGTATTAGTGATAAATATAAGTGAGTGTACGTGTAAGAAAGTTTACGATGGGGAAAAGTTTTGATGCGAAGCACCCATGTCGCCCCAGATCTTTGAAGAGGAGACACATAAAAAGGTTAGTTTATTTTTCTATTTTATTTACATATTTTAAAAAATACATAAAATATTTTATTAATACATTAATAAAATACAAAGAGGAAAGACAGTAACTGACAACAAACTGGCAGAATTGAAATGTTGGTTGAACGTTATTTATTGCGACGTTTCGACCATAGGTTTTGATCCTTATCAAGTATATATTACAATCAATCTGGTAAAAACATGATGACTCGACTGTGTGTTTGTAGATGCTTGTGAGACGTCTCGTGTTCGTTGTCACCAGCGACAGACGTCTTACACGTCTATATTATTCTCAACTAATGTTACTTACAAACACACAGTCGAGTCATCATGTTTTTACCAGATTGATTGTAATATATACTTGATAAGGACCAAAACCTATGGTCGAAACGTCGCAATAAATAACGTTCAACCAACATTTCAATTCTGCCAGTTTGTTGTCAGTTACTGTCTTTCCTCTTTGTATTTTATTAATGTATTAATAAAATATTTTATGTATTTTTTAAAATATATTAAATTAATCTTTTTTATCTATAATTTTTATTTATTTATAACTCAAGTATTATTAGAAGTCTCAATTTGTAATCATATACACTTTTCATCATTTGTATGTAATAATTTTTATTATAAGTAACATTGAATAGTTTGTATTTAAAAGTATAACATTGAATAAAAATTTATGTATTTGATAGACAACTTTATACACAGATCTCAATTTGTCATATTTTTCAATATTTTAATATATTACTTTATTATTTCGTTAAAAAAATTGAGTATGATTGTGATTATTGATTATTGATTTATAACTTGATTTTTATATTTTTATTTTACAAATGTGACACAATTCGTTTTTCTTGAACACTCGAACTAACTTGCTGGGATCGGGGTTCGATTGAGTGAAGAACGTAAGTCGTAAACTCAATATAAAAATGGTTTATTATAAACTAAAGGGTGGATGCACATTGAAATCTCATACTCGATTTGGATTAGACGGATGCGCGGAAAAATTAAAGGGCCGGTGAACGGTGTTGGATCGCGCTAGAGCTGATGACGATTTAAAGGTCCGGTGCATACAGGTGCATACGATAAATACCGGTTTCGGCGCGCGTGAATAACAGTGCGAAAGTTTTGTTTACGCGTCGTTCAACATCGCGGCTGTATCGATGCGATTATGGGGTGCATCGTTACAAATATAATATTATATTTGAATATTATATTTTCGTGTTGTATGTATTTTAAAATTTTTTATTCATATAATATTTGTAAAATAGAAAAATAAAAATCAAGTTACAAATCAATAATCAATAGTCATAATCAATTATTTTAATGTAATAATAAAGTAATATATTAAAATATTAAAAAATATGACAAATTGAGATCTGTGTATAAAGTTGTCAATCAAATACATAAATTTTTATTCAATGTTATACTTTTAAATACAAATTATTCAATGTTACTTATAATACAAATTATTACATACAAATGATGAAAAGTGAATACGATTACAAATTGAGATGTCTAACAATACTTGGGTTATAAATAGGTAAAAATTATACATGATAAAAAATTATAGTTATTCAAAAAGAAGGGTATTATTCAACGCCAAACTGGCTATACGATATCTTTATTCGTGTTCACGACCATTGGTTCTGGTCCTTTTCAAATGGTATAATACTGTTTTTTCTCAACAGCGTTACATACTGAAAGGAACGGTATTACATTTTTAAATCATCCTACAATTTTATAATATATTAATTTACAACTTACAGAGGCCGTATGTCAAATAAAGTCCATATATAAAACAATCAAGAAAATTCAGTTTGTACAAGTGTAGAAAACACGTCAGAGATTTGTGACGGCATGAATGGGGACTGAGTGGTAACAAATTCTACCGTTCTCTTAATCCAGGACAAATTTTGATCAGACATAAATAAATAAATAAATAGTTGAACGTGTCAATATATTAGAAGATAGAAAAATAGATAAAAATATAGATGTGCTAGATGATGCATAAATGGATCAAGTACAAATATGTTAAATGATAAAAATAATCAAAATAGCTAACAGTTTCAATAATAAATAAATAAATAAAAATATAACTATAATCAAATAATGCTAACGAGGCCATCATAAATCGCGGTTAGCTTTCTGTGTCTTTTTGTACGTTTATAGCTGAATTACATTTTTTGATAAACAGCATTTCCGTTATTTCTCGTTTTTTGATATGTCTTTCTTTAGTTTGCTAACTAAGTGGTTGGTTGGAGTTACATAGAACAAACAAAAGACATTTAGAAACATAGAATATCTCACGCACACAAATTTGAATGGCAAAACCCAAAAATTTTATATAAAGAAAGACATACCAAAAAATGAGAGATAGCGAAAATGCTGTTTATCAAGAAATGTAATTCAGCTATAAATTTACAAAAAGACTAGAAAGCTAACTGCGATTTATGATGGCCTCGTTAGCATTATTTGATTATAGTTATTTTTTTATTTATTTATTTATTATTGAAACTGTTAGCTATTTTGATTATTTTTATCATTTAACATATTTGTACTTGATCCATTTATGCATCATCTAGCACATCTATATTTTTATCTATTTTTCTATCTTCTAATATATTGACACGTTCAACTATTTATTTATTTATTTATGTCTGATCAAAATTTGTCCTGGATTAAAAGAACGGTAGAATTTGTTACCACTCAGTCCCCATTCATGTCGTCACAAATCTCTGACGTGTTTTCTACACTTGTACAAACTGAATTTTCTTGATTGTTTTATATATGGACTCTATTTGACACACGGCCTCTGTAAGTTGTAAATTAATATATTATAAAATTGTAGGATGATTTAAAAATGTAATACCGTTCTTTTCAGTATGTAACGCTGTTGAGAAATAACTGTATAATACCATTTGAAAAAGACCAGAACCAATGGTCGAAACGTCGTGAACACAAATAAAGATATCATATAGCTAGTTTGCCGTCAAATAATATCCTTTTTTTTTAATTGTTAATCATTGGAGAAAAGAAAATTTATTTTTATTTTTATAATTATGTAGAGTGTTATATAAAAGGAATAGAATTATGCGTAGGGAAAAGTCCTTTGCTTATTCACATTTTATAAATTATATATGTATACACATAGAGTATTTATAGGTACATGTATTTATATATTGAATATAAAGCCAGAGGCGTAAATCGTGTGCTGGTTACAAAAATGTCAGAGGCGTAAATCGTGTGCTGACTAGTTTAAAAACCAGAGGCGTAAATCGTGTGCTGGTTACAAAAATGTCAGGCGTAAATCGTGTGCTGACTAGAGGCGTTTAAATACCAGAGGCGTAAATCGTGTGCTGGTTACAAAAATGTCAGAGGCGTAAATCGTGTGCTGATTAGTTTAAAAACTAGAGGCGTAAATCGTGTGCTAGTTACAAAAATGTCAGAGGCGTAAATCGTGTGCTGACTAATTTAAATACCAGAGGCGTAAATCGTGTGCTGGTTACAAAAATGTCAGAGGCGTAAATCGTGTGCTGATTAGTTTAAAAACTAGAGGCGTAAATCGTGTGCTAGTTACAAAAATGTCAGAGGCGTAAATCGTGTGCTGACTAATTTAAATACCAGAGGCGTAAATCGTGTGCTGGTTACAAAAATGTCAGAGGCGTAAATCGTGTGCTGATTAGTTTAAAAACCAGAGGCGTAAATCGTGTGCTGGATAAGTGAAATGTCAAAAGCATTTACATAATATATTTATAAATAATTTGTAATAAGCAAAGGACTGTTTTTTTGTTATTTTGATTATGTCTAGGATGTTTTTAATTGTTCAAGATGAGTTACGAAAATTATATTATTTTATTGTGTGATATTATAATAAATATGTTATTTTCGTGTAATATAACATTTTGTGGCTTTTTTGCAGGCGACAGTTGCTGAGGCTGGTACAGGAAGCAACATCAGTAAATACTGTCAACGGATCCGTCAAAGACAAATCAGTGGAATCACTGTTTGGCGTGACAGATTCGGAGGTCAGTATTGACCAAGGCTTCAATAAACCAGCACAAGGTACGTACAAAAATATCGACAAATGCGAAGATGACATTACTCTTGTCATCGAAAAAAGCCTTCCGGATACAAATCGTATCCAAAAGCATGAAATTGAAGGCAAACGCATTGCAGATTTTAATTATTTTTTAGATGAAATGCATAGGACATTTGATAATCATGCGCGAGGAATCGAGTGCCAATTCAAAGATTGGATACTCATAAATTCTCGTCGCCATGGGTTACTGACGCAGTTCTTCTTCAAATGCCAAATGTGCAATTATGAAGATAACTTTTGGTCAGAACCTATAAAAACCTCTAATATATTAGACATAAATACAGCTGCTGTAGCTGGAACAATTACAATGGGAATTGGCTATGCTCAGTTAAAAGAGTTATGTGCAGCCATGAATATTGCTTGCATGTCCGAGCCAACTTATATAAAAATCAGAGAGATTTTGGTCGAGGAATTTCAAAAAACAGCTACAGAAAATATGAAAATGGCTGGCGAGGTTGAAAAGCAACTCGCTATTGAGAGGAATGATATTATTAAAAATATTCCATATATACCTGTTGTAGCAGATGGTAGTTGGATGAAGAGATCGTACGGTAATGCTTACAACTCTCTTTCCGGTGTTGGAGCCATAATAGGTTACCATACAAAAAAGGTTCTGTTCGTTGGTATCCGCAATAAAATGTGCGCTATATGTGATATGGCAAAGCAAAAAAATCTTGAACCAAAAAGTCACATTTGCTACAAAAATTTTGATCGTAACGCAAGCTCCACAAAGATGGAGAGCGATATTATTGCAGAAGGTTTCAAATGTAGTATCGAAATGCATGGTTTGATCTACAAAACGGTTATTGCCGATGGTGACAGTAGTGTTTATCAAAGCATTCTTGATAACAGACCATACGATGAACAAATGGTTACAGTAAAAAAAATAGAATGCACTAATCATTTGCTTCGTAATTTCTGCAAAAAGCTAAAAGCTGTAGCAGAAATGACTCAGCCAAAATCGCATCGACAGCGTGGCTTTGTACAGGTGCGAAATGTTGTAAAAAGGAACATTTTAAAAATGCGACAAGAAGTAGAAAAAACAGCCGAGGTACGCAGAAAAGAACAAATACCTGAACATTGCAAGGCTATCGAATTACGAAAAGACATATTAAATATTCCCAGCCATGTTTTTGGCGAACACAAGCGATGCGAAGCACGCGGTCGTATATGCGAAAAGAACGAAAATGAAAAAAATTATGTACCGTATCTTAAATTATACGGTTTATATTCAAGAATAGAAACTGCGATTATGTACCTCAGCGGTTATTCGGAAAGTTTGTTATTAAATTACACCAATAATCCTGCAGAATCGTTCAATTCGATAATCTGCAAAGAAATTGGTGGAAAGCGAGTTAATTTTGGTAAACTAGGCTCTTACAATGCTAGAGTTTCGGGAGCAGTTGTGCAATATAATACGCAACAAGTCCTTACGGAAGTATATCAAAGCATGTGTAAGACTGTTCCGCCTATTGTCAAAAATCTGGAAGAAAAACGACAAATAAAAATTGCGAGAACAAGAGAATCTCGACAAATACTGGGGAGGCCTAAAAAATTCAAACGAGAGTCAGGAACAGATGGTCATTACGGTCCGCAAGCGCAAAAACCGGATGTAACACCCGATGTGTTCGAAGAACTTCGACAAAATCATGTAGAAAAGTTGCTCGAAAATGCAAAAGACTGGCAGAATATCGAACTCAATACGAGAAACCAGAGTGAATCAGAACTATGGTTATCATTGAAACGAGTTATGTTAACGGCATCCAATTTTGGACCCGTATGTCGCATGAGACTAACAACGTCTTGCGCAGCGACAGTGAAAGATATTTTGTATCCTCCGTGCATTGATAACGCAGCCATAAGATATGGTCGTGACAATGAAGAAGTAGCAAGAAAACAATTGGCCATAAAATTGAAAAAAGAAATAAAGCTGTGTGGATTATTCATTGATACTGAAAATCCATTCTTGGGTGCTTCCCCTGACGGACTTATTGATGAAAATGGTCTGGTGGAAATTAAATGTCCCCTATCGGCTGAAAGTTTGGAAGTGGAAAAAGCCATTGAAACAATACCTTTTTTAAAAGGTATCTTTGATAAAAAAAATCCGCAAAAAATGAATCAGAATCACCGATATTATTATCAGGTTCAAGGCCAATTGAACATAACGCAGCGAGAATATTGTATTTTTGCCGTATGGACACCACAAAGCATGAAATTGGTGCACGTAAATAGAGACGATGCTTTTTGGAGAAATAAAATGCTGCCTCTTCTAATACGCTTCTACAACGAATGCATGCTTCCGGAAATCTTGGATAGTCGTTATAATAGGCATATGCCAATTAGAAATCCAAGCTATATTTTAGAAGCAAAGGAAGAAGCAGCTAAAAAAGTCAATATTCGAAAAAGTATTCGGCAAAATGTAATAGAGAGTAAAAATGTCATCGGTAGAGATGAGAACAAATCTGATGTTTCATCGACGAAAACAATTATCACTGCTGCGATTACTCCAGATATAGAGCAGAATGATGATTGTGTTATTGTTAGTATAAGCAACAATCATGATATTACTGAAGACGATAAGGCAAGACATAAAAAAATTCTAGATGAGATAATTGCTCCTATCTCCTCAGTAAAAAAGAATGTCTTGCCTATGTATAGCAAATTAAATGACGAATCGTTAGATCGATTCTTACGCGTTATAAGAGAAACTTCTCATTTTGAAACGCAAAGTGTGCTATATTTAGAGTTTCCTCATATGATTGTAGCTAGTCACAGCGACAAAAGCTTACAAATAATTGGAGGAAATTGTAGTGATCACTGGAGATGTATATTTTTCGATGGCAATAAACTTCACGTATATGACAGTTTACCTTGCTGTACATATAATAAGTTGGCAGCCAAAGAAAAAAATTATATACAACTTCGTTATCCAAAAATAAGTCAAAATGACATTATTTTTGAAAAAGTTGAAGCACAACCTGATGGTACTTGTTGTGGAATTTACGCTGCAGCTTTTGCCACAACTGTAGCTTTAGGAGGCAATCCTTGTAACGAAAAATATTCCAAGGATGTAAAGTGTATGAGACAACACTTTATAAAAATTATACAAGATAATAAATTATTACCTTTTCCAAAAATGTATAATGTATAAAAAACTTTTGGAAATATTTATAACAATGTTAGAGTCTCAATAAAGAAGGAAATGAAACAAGACACGTTTCAATAGAAACTATTCTGATTACAAATTATAAATAAAAAATCAGAAATGTCTATTACGACAATACTGATTATAATAAAAATCAGAAGATCGGAGAGACGGAAAAAATATGTTGGTTGCGTTCTCACGAGTATGGGCGTTGGAGGGGCCCATTCTACATTTTCAATATTCAAAGTCATATGTTTTGACTTTGTTGCATATTTTGTTATATATTATTTTAAGAAAATATACTAAATATGTATATTTGTATCCTGATTGATAATAAATAATCAATAAATAAATCACACTGCACAAGTTCTAACACGAAAAATACATATTGCATATGTATGTGTATGTGTATGTGTGTATATATATATATGGATATATATATATATATATATATATAATGTTTATTAAAAAAACAAAATATTTATATTTTATTTATATTTTTTGCAAATAATAAAGAATATAAAAATGTTTATCAGTAGTAGCATAAATATTATTCATTATCAATGTATTATTCAACGATATAATTCGGTGTAATATGTAAAAAATCAATTTTTACAACATTTTTATTTTTAAATTTTACATTCATATTTTATATTTATTTAGATAAATTGTTTATAAATAGATATTTGTTTATAAAAAACTTTTATATATTTTTTTATAAACAATAAAAGAATGTCCATTATGTCTAAAGACGAATATCTATAGACAATTTATCTAAATAAATATAAAATATAAATGTAAAATTTAAAAATAAAAATGTTGTAAAAATTGATTTTTTACATATTACACCAAATTATATCGTTGAATAATACATTGATAATGAATAATATTTATGCTACTACTGATAAACATTTTTATATTCTTTATTATTTGCAAAAAATATAAATAAAATATAAATATTTTATTTATTTTATAAACATTATATGTATGATAAAGCGATCGATTCGACGTCTGATTCCAAATCGTTGAATCGGCTAGCTTAGCGAACAGTAAAAATATACATATAGCGCGAGAGAAAAAAGAGAACATTATGTGCGAGAGAACATTATCCTTGTCTCTATTGTTTGTATTGTTTTCTTGTCAGCTGAGACAGTACTTTCTCTCTGCTGTGCTTTCTATCAGATCGAGACTTTCAATCTGACAAAACTGAATTTTGAATATATAGAATAATGTAGAATAGACTATATCGATAATATAGAAAATGGACGGAATTAAAACTGTCGGTAATTTTACCGACATTTTTAATTCCGTCTAGATGAGGGCGCTATCCCGTCGAAGTTCGGTCTCCGCTTTAGGATCCCCTTAAAAGGTACATCTTTCCTCTTTCAGAATCATTTTTAAAAAATATTGAATAGTTTTTTGTCAACCGACGATTTAACGAGGTCATGGAAAACAGCAAAATTCGTGTTTTGATGAAATATGAGTTCCACTGTGGAGCCACGGCAGGCAGTCGACAATATCAACAGTGTGTTCCCTACCCAAGTGGCTACGAATGACGGTAGCTCGTTGGTTCAAAAAATTTCGTTCTGGCAATTTCGACCTGTCCAATGAACTACGTGGTCGACCTGAGACTTAGGTGGATAATGATGTCCTGAAAGCCACCGTGGAAGCGGATCCCAGCCAAAGTGCACGTGAATTAGCATTAATTTTCGGTGTATCGAAGCAAACAATCCTGACTCATTTGGCGCAAATCGACAAGGTTGAAAAGCTGGACAAGTGGGTGCCGCACGAATTGAACGATGCGCAAAAAGAACGACGACTCGAGGCATACCTTTCTCTTTTATCTCGCAACAAAACCGAACCACTTCTCAATCGAATTGTTACCTGCGATGAAAAATGGATCATGTACGACAATCGTAGGCGTTCATCGCAGTGGTTGAACCGAGCTGAACCACCAAAACACTGCTTCAAACGAGGCATCCACCAGAAGAAGCTGATGGTGACTGTTTGGTGGTCTGGCTCAGGTGTCATCCACCACAGCTTCATGGAACCTGGCACATCGATCACGGCGGTTTTCTATTGCAAGCAACTAGACGATATGATGCAAAATCTTGCGATTAAACAGCCGAGATTGGTCAATCGATCGGTTCCCATCCTCTTGCACGACAACGCTCGACCTCACACCGCACAAATGACCGTGGCAAAGCTACAGCAGTTGGAGTTAGAAACTCTCCGTCACCCACCATACTCGTCAGACCTTGCACCCACTGACTACCACTTCTTTCAAAATTTGGACAACTTCTTGTCGGGAAAAAAATTCAATTCCGCAGGGGCTGTAAAAACGGCCTTTCAACAGTTCATCGACTCCCGTGAGCCAGGCTTCTACAGCAAAGAGATAAACGAGCTACCGTTGAAATGGCAAAAGTGTATCGATAATCTGGGTGCATACTTTGATTAAAAATATAAAGTTTTTATTTGGAAAAAATCGAGTTTTATTTTATTAAAATTTTGCTCCATTTTATATTTACAACCTAATAAAATGGCAATTCCTGACATTGCTTTGCGAAGCACAAAAACGTGAAAGTTTGAGATGTGGCAATAAATTAACAAAAAGACATTTAAACATTTAAGCAAGCGGAAAAGATGAATGTGAGATTAGCTGCACAATTGTTAAGTTGCAGTGTGGCAGTGTGACGGAACGTTTTTCGCACGCTGGGATCGGTGGGAATAGCTCGCCGGGGCTAGAGTGAGAAAGGGTGAAACACTGCTTATTTGGTAACAACAGATGTTTATTCAATAAAAGGTTGATATGCAGATAGTGTTATATACAGTTTATATACAATGTTTATATACAATGCGTGTGGGTGTTGTGTGTGTGTGTGTGTGTGTGTGTGTGCGTGTGCGTGTGTGTGTGCGCGTGCGTGCGTGCGTGCGCGATATGCGTGCGTGCGTGCGTGCGTGCGATGCGTGCGTGCGTGCGTGCGTGCGTGCGTGCGTGCGTGCAATGCGTGCGTGTTGATGTGTTTGTGTATGAGAGCGCAGATGTGCGGCGTGCAGGTATGTGCGTGTGGGTGGTGTGTGTGTGTGTGAGCGCACAGGTCGCGCTGGCTCACACGCTTATGGCTAGAGTCGGACTTATTACTAGACGCAGACTTATACTAGACGCGGACGCAGATTTAAACTAGACGCGGACGCAAACTTATACTAGGCGCGGACGCGGACTTATACGAGACGCGGACTTATATCTAGACACGAATTTACACCGACTTATGAACTAGGCGCGGACTTATAGACTAGATGCGGACGTACACGGCTTATATCTAAATGCGGACGTACACGGCGGACTTACAAACTAGATGCGATCGCGGACTCCCGGCGTGGCGCGTATTCGCGATGAACGATGTTCGGCGTGGTGTTCGGTAACACCCGGTCTGGGGATCGGTCAGGTAATATATCCCTCGGTAGCTCCCGAGGGGGGAAACTTGCACACTGGTAGCTCCCGGCTGCGAACGGTAGCTTCCGTTCGTCGTGCGGAAGAGTCGGTAGCTCCCGACTCGGGTAGGAGGTGACAAGGTAAAAATCCTTCGGTAGCTCCCGAAGGGGGAAAGCCTACACACCGGTAGCTCCCGGCTGTGACGGTAGCGCCCGTTCACCGTGTAGTGGGAAGTGGTCGGTAGCTCCCGACTGCGGGGACTGGTCCCGACTCGACGCGGCGGCCGCCTTTTATACCCGGCCGACAGGTGCCGAGTAGTGGCGGGGGAAATCGCACGTCGGAGCCGACAGGTGCGGCTCGGGCCGCGGGCGGCGTTCCGAGGTATTATTCGCGCCGAAGCGCACGTGTCAGGCGGCTGATCGGCCCGTGACGAGGAGGGGAAGGCGTATCGTCACAGAAGATTTTATAATATATTGTGAAAAGAAAAATATCGAAGGATTTTCAAGTGCAAATCACACTGCAGTTTTTTGTAAGACGATTAATAATTGTTTCGATATTTTAAACACACAAAATATTTTCAGTAACAGTTCTTTTGGCCAAAAAATAAGTATGGCAAATATACTGTAGATCCTGTCACTGAACACATTAATGAATTTCTTACATACATACAAGGTTTAACACTTGATAATGGACGAAAAGTTTTTCATTCTGAGAGAAAAACAGGGTTTCTTGGGTTCAATTTGCTTACAAAATGCTATTGAATTATTTAAAAAATGCAATGGCAAGTTTAAATATTTATTAACTTACAAACTAAACCAAGATCATTTAGAAGTATTTTTTAGTGCTTTGCGCAGTCGCGGTGGTTTTAACAACAGTGTATATCAATTTCGCAATGCGTATCGCCGGCTTATCATTAAGCATGAAATATCTGGTTCAGAAACAGGGAATTGCATGAATTTCGAAGGTATTGAAATTTTACACGTGGGGAACTGTAATAAAAAATGTTTTCCAGATTCTATTATAGAATCTGGAAATGGCGATCCATCCTAGATCATGACTATTTAATAACTGTCTGGCGACTGTCACCGTTCGTAGAGGACACATCTAAA
>CABEGB010000931.1:164017-176620 GCA_901521435.1 Crematogaster levior | reverse complement strand
GCATCGAAGGGAGCCAATTAAGAGTGACTTCGACTTTGACCTTGGAGTTGATTTTCAAAATTATTTAAAAGTCTTTGTTTGTCGAAATAGGAACTCTTATTTTTGACCACGGATTCTGAAAGAGCACAAAATTCTGCGTTCAGGTGTGTGACCTTTACTAGTTAATTAAATTAATGTTAATTAAGTTAATTGACATTAACTTAATTAACATTACCTTAATTAAGATCAAGTGTTTAAAACTTCATTATTTTTATGGTAAGGCAAGTTTGTCGATGATCCGGTCATTTAAGGCAAGATCGAAGATGACTCGGCCATTTAAGGCAAGATCGAAGATGACTCGGCCATTTAAGGCAAGATCGAAGATGACTCGGCCATTTAAGGCAAGATCGAAGATGACTCGGCCATTTAAGGCAAGATCGAAGATGACTCGGCCATTTAAGGCAAGGTCAGAGATGACCCGGCCAGTTAAGGCAAGATCGAAGATGACTCGGCCATTTAAGGCAAGATCGAAGATGACTCGGCCATTTAAGGCAAGATCGAAGATGACTCGGCCATTTAAGGCAAGGTCGGGGATGACCCGGCCAGTTAAGGCAAGATCGGGGATAAGTCTAGACAGTTGAAAAAACATTGAAAATTCCACGCTTACATGTGCATTTAGTCATAGAGTCCAAGTGTTTCAGTCACCATTTAATGAAGAAAATGCTCAAAAGTTTCACCATTTTAATTCGTTGTTTGACTGCATTAGGCTGACAATCCATGTTCGGCGCGCAGATCATTTATTGATTGGCTGAAAAGCCTTCACGTGACCAGTTTGCCTGTCAAATAATACCTTATCATGTGTTATCTTAATTACTGGCGAATTTAAAAGAAAATTTTCAAAAGTTTCACCATTTACTTGTTGACAATATTCTATTCTTCTTTCAAAGTTCCTAATAGTATTTAATAATACTTGACGTGGAATATTTAAGCAGGCTTGCGTAACCCTTTGAATCATGTCAGCTCTTGTAGTTGGTCTGTTGCGGTAGACTGTATTTTTTAGATAGCCCCATAAATAAAAGTCTGGAGATGTCAGATCTGGAGATCTTGGTGGCCATGCTATAGGGCCTCCTCTACCAATCCATCGGTTGTTGAACCTTTCGTTAAGAAAATCTCTGACAATTCTGGCATAATGTGGAGGAGCGCCATCTTGTTGTAGCCACATCCTGGCTCTTGTATGAAGATCAACGTTTTCTAGCAAAAGTGGAAGTTCCTCTCTGAGCAACTGTAAATAAGTGTGTTGAGTTACGTTACCTTCAAAAAAATAAGGTCCAATTAGATATCCGTTTACAATGCCACACCATACTGTTACACTCCAGCGATGCTGATGATCAACTTCTTGCATCCAATGAGGATTAACAGGAGACCAATAGTGGCAATTATGGCGATTCAACATACCAGTACTCTCAAATGTAGTCTCATCACTAAAAAGAACATTGTTGAAGAAATTTTCATCATCAGTAATTTGTTGCGTTGCCCATTGGCAAAATGTTATTCTCCGTCGATGATCTTCCTCAGTTAAAGCTTGATTTAAAGAAATGTGATAAGGATGATAACGCGCAAGTCGTAAATATCTACTGGCCGTAGATCTTGGAATGCCCATTGTTAACTCGATTTCGCGTAAACTGACGTGAACATTTAAATGTACCATGGCTAGAACAGCAATAAAGCGAGGATTATATTCATAATCGTGTTCATTCAGTGCCCTCTTTCTTCGAACAAAAATTCCTTGTCGACCGCGTAGTTCAATGTCACGTATTACCGTATGATTAGGATGTTGTTTTTGAGGGAATCGAGCACGATACAGTCTTGCTGCCTCTCGATAGTTTTGTCGACATTCTCCTAAAATAAGAAGAATGTCAATAATTTCATTAGCAGTGTAGTCAGGCATTTTTTTAACGATAATAACGATCGCAAAAAAGAGTTTCAAATGTATGAGAACATTTGTCAACATACGACAAAATAAATTAGATGTTATTATATGTACATACTATCAAGCGACGGTCAATATTGGACGGTATTGGACGGTCAGGACAAGAATAAGAATAAGAGATTTCAGACTTACATATATGGTACACAACACATGTAAGTGAGGTACAATTTTTTAACAAGAAAAAATTTAATTTTTGTTGCCGGTATAAGTATGTACAATTTAAAAACAATTTTAAGAACGTTCATCAGTTAATCGATTTGCGCTCAAAATGCTTTAAACTCTTAAAAATTATGTCGGATACACCACTTTGAACTTCAATAATTCAAAAACGGCAATTGCTAATAATCCTTGTTTCTTTAAATGTTATTTCTAGCATTATCCTGCACTGTATCCTAGTTTTTTAAAAAAATCGAGCAAGTATTATTGTCGCTACGAATTGATAAATCACTTGAGCACACGTTTTTCCTATATCTTACGTGTTAAAAGCTACAACTTTAAAAATTGATAACTCGAATTCGGTATTGCTATTACCCTTATTTTCGGAGTAATTTGCGTGGTGGTTTTAAAGCTAAAGTAAGGTTAGCACATGTAAGCAACAGCTTTTGAGTGCTTGTTGAATATTTAACCTTGAATTGATCTATTCAAGGTCACACCAACAAACTTTAAAATATTTTTTCTGACGTAAAATTTTCCGCTCTTTTCGAATCCGGTGTCAAAAATAAGAGTTTATAAAAATCTCTCTGACCTTTAAATGACCTTGAAAATTGACCTCAAGGTCAAAATGGTCACGATCGTTGGCACATTTGAGCTTGATCTACCTGCTAAAGGTACTTTTATAACGTTTATTTCGCCTATAAATTTAAATAAACAATCAGCAAGCAGTTTTTCAACATTTGACCTTCTCAAGGTCACACAAAAAAAATTTAAAATATCATTTCTGACGTAAAATTTTCCGCTCTTTTCGAATCCGGTGTCAAAAATAGGGGTTTCCATTTTAAAAAATTACTCTGACCTTCAAATGACCTTGAAAATCAACTGCGAGATCAAAGTCAAGGTCACCCTCAGTTGGCCCCCTTTTAATCCTACAACGTTTGTTAAGGTCATTTTTTGCTATCACCCTTATCTTCGGAGTAATTTGCGTGGATGTTTTATAATGGGACACCCTGTATATACAGGGTGTCTCTAAATTCGCGCCCACGGAGTACAAGGTGTGATACTTTAGGCTAAAAGAAATAACTTTTTCCTTTAGCAAAATTGCGTGCGATAAGTAGTTTTTGAAGGAGAGCAGGTTGAAGTAAACCAATAGGCGTTCTGGTGTAAGTGGCGCTCAGGGCCGGCGCGCGCGCTTCGCTCACTTGTATCAAATTCTTGACTAGTATTTACAAGTAATGTTAAAACATTAATGCTTTGTTATAATTAGTTTACTATGAATTTATTTTTATCTTAGTTATGATTTTATTTTAATTATACATATAATTAGTTAGATTATACTTAAGACTCAAATAATAAGAATCAACTTGAATACTGAACCGTGATCTTTTTCCATATTGTATTGTAAACTAATTATTAACAAAATAAATATTGCTTTTATTTCTTACGTAATAAAAGATAAAAGAATGTTTGATTTCGTAGATCTATCTGAAAATAGAGACAAACGTAAATAGTAATGCATTAATGTTATGTTATGTTATGTTATGTTATGTTATGTAGCATTAATGTTTTAACATTACTTGTAAATACTAGTCAAGAATTTGATACAAGTGAGCGAAGCGCGCGCGCCGGCCCTGAGCGCCACTTACACCAGAACGCCTATTGGTTTACTTCAACCTGCTCTCCTTCAAAAACTACTTATCGCACGCAATTTTGCTAAAGGAAAAAGTTATTTCTTTTAGCCTAAAGTATCACGCCTTGTACTCCGTGGGCGCGAATTTAGGGACACCCTGTATATACAGGGTGACCCATTTTAACTTAGGCAGCCAAATAACTCGAAAAATAAGCACACTACAAAAAAATGTTTAGAATCAAAATTTCGTCATTTCGAGGGGGACGTACAATGACGTTAAAATCAGCCCCCCCCCTTGGGCGGTGAGGGGGGGCAAGTTTGAAATCTTAAATGGGAACCCCTATTTTTTATTGCATATTCGGAATCTTTGGCTAAAAACACATACAATTTGTCTGAAACATTTTTCTCGATTCATGATAGATGGCGCTGTAATCGACGAAATTCAATTTCTTCGATTTCTCTTACTGAGAACCCATGCTTACGATTCTGCAATAAATTAACAATAAAAATACTACGTTTTCATTGTTAATACTCGAAATTAGTCTTAAAACAAACTTCTCATTATTTTTTATTACTCATTAATTACTTCTCAAGAAACTGCTTTTAGCGTAACCCAGGAACAACGACGTGGACGTAGCAGTTTTCTGTTCCCTTCGGGGTGCTTGATTAACGTGAGTCCCCTCGCCTCTCACAATTCGGGGTGCTTGAACGTGTGGTAACCCAGCCAGTGAAGGCAAGGTCGTGTGGTGACCCAACCAGTTAAGGCAAGGTCAAGTAGTGACCCAGCCAGTGAAGGCAAGGTCGTGTGGTGACCCAACCAGTTAAGGCAAGGTCAAGTAGTGACCCAGCCAGTGAAGGCAAGGTCGTGTGGTGACCCAACCAGTTAAGGCAAGGTCAAGTAGTGACCCAGCCAGTGAAGGCAAGGTCGTGTGGTGACCCAACCAGTTAAGGCAAGATTGCATTGTTATCAGCTCTCTCCGCATGGAGGAGATGCTCAAAGTGTGCACCATTATTTTCTAAGGATAACAGTAATCGACAGCGAAAGTTACGTTGTACATTTTCTAGCATTAAAGGAGTTATAGCTTCACAAGCTCTTCTTATTCTTTCCATCATATTCAATCTTGTCGTTGGAGCTTCACTATACACTGCATCTTTAACGTATCCCCATAAAAAGAAATCAAGGGGGTTCAAATCCGGTGATCTCGGAGGCCACAAAACTGGTCCACCCCGCCCTATCCACCGATTTGGGAACCTTTGATTCAAAAACATCCGTACAATACGAGCATAATGAGCAGGAGCACCATCTTGTTGATACCATAAATTTAGTCTAACTGCAAGGGGAACATTCTCTAGGTATGCTGGCAAATCATTTTCGAGGAATTCTAAATACATTGGACTATTAATTGGACGTTCAAAAAAATGAGGTCCAATGACTTGGCCATTGCAAATGCCTACCCATACATATAAACTCCAACGATGTTGATTAAGCACCTCACGATACCAATGTGGATTTTCTGGTGACCAATAGTGGCAATTATGCCTATTGAGACTACCATTGCTGATGAATGTTGCTTCATCACTGAAACAAACATTACTAAAAAAATCTGGATTCTGATCTAACATCTCAAGAGCCCATCTACAAAATTGTACTCTGAGTACGCAGTCGGCCTCACTTAATTCCTGTACCAGAGTAATATGATACGGATGGTAATTGACTGATCGTAACAATCTATGTGCCGTAGTTTGAGGGATTCCCAGTTCTCGTTCTATTTGACGGGTACTAATATGGGGATTTTGATGAACCATAGCCAAAACTGCGAGCAATCTAGGGTCATTATTATTATGAAGTCTATTCCTTCGCCTTTCGCGATGAAGTGGATTATTACGAGATCTCCTTTCAATGTTTATAATTTGTTGATCAGTAGGATGGCGGCGATTTGGGAATCGCTCCGCATAAGTACGGGCAGTAAGTCTGTAATTTCTACCACATTCACCAAAGGTTATAAGAATATCGACTACTTCTGTAGGCGTATAATTTGCCATTTTACCAGAATTTTATCAGAGTACAAATGTTAAAAAAATACATAAACACTTGTGACTTTGGCACTAAATGGACAAAATTTTGGAGGGATACTTAGAGGAACTCCATCAGATGGAAAGTCCAAAATGTCTCGGTACTTCGGACCATTCAAGTTGCCTAAAGGGCAGGTTACGCTAAAAGCAGTTTCTTGAGAAGTAATTAATGAGTAATAAAAAATAATGAGAAGTTTGTTTTAAGACTAATTTCGAGTATTAACAATGAAAACGTAGTATTTTTATTGTTAATTTATTGCAGAATCGTAAGCATGGGTTCTCAGTAAGAGAAATCGAAGAAATTGAATTTCGTCGATTACAGCGCCATCTATCATGAATCGAGAAAAATGTTTCAGACAAATTGTATGTGTTTTTAGCCAAAGATTCCGAATATGCAATAAAAAATAGGGGTTCCCATTTAAGATTTCAAACTTGCCCCCCCTCACCGCCCAGGGGGAGGGGTGGGGGGGGCTGATTTTAACGTCATTGTACGTCCCCCTCGAAATGACGAAATTTTGATTCTAAACATTTTTTCGTAGTGTGCTTATTTTTCGAGTTATTTGGCTGCCTAAGTTAAAATGGGTCACCCTGTATATATATACAGGGTGTCCCATTTGAAACAGTACGGCTCAATAACTCTGCAAGGGGGGGAGGTACAGCAAAATAGTTCAAACAAAAATTGTATGGTTTCGAAGGATACATAGGACGGTGTTATTGGTTTGACCTTGAATTTTCGTTTCAAGGTCATGTGAAAGTTATGTCGATTTTTTAAAATGGAACTCCCTATTTTTTATTACATATTCTTGTAGCTTATCTTGAGAGCTTTCCAAAACACTATAATAAAGTATTTTTTTATTAAGTATTTTCGGAGTTATAAGGCTTGAAATAATTTCTTAATTTTACATAAACTATAAAATATCTCGTAAAATATTCACCTTTCGATGACCTTACCTCAATACTTTTATGCACAGAATAATGAGAGGAATCAATTGGTGTAAAGAAAACACATAGTTGTTTTTAAGAAAAAATATGTAATTGTTAGTTACAAACTACATACTTTTCTTAAAAACAACTATGTGTTTTCTGATGAAAAAGAACTCAGTAGGCTTTGTCTGTTGGAAAAACATATACATATATATTTTAGTATAAGCAATAAGATACACTCGTAAAAAGGTCAAGAGAACACGCGCCGTAAAGCTCGAGCCGGCAACCACACACCGGGGGGATAGACTTGAAAAAGAATAGGTCCCATATCGCACGTACAGCGCATGCCCGGCTCACACAGGTCGTCCAATCAGGAGGAATAGCAGAAAGTGCAGTGAGAACGTACTTTAATCTTTTTCCAACCAATAACTAAGCGTCTTGAACATGTCAATTTTAACACCTCCTCTTGTTCATGACGTCATCCTTAAAATCTTCAAGTGACCTGAGATCTTTACCCATGGTAATCCTTTTGTCAACAGGTCAGCTGCCTGCTCATCCGTAGGTATGTAGGTGACTATTACGCTTCCAGCCTCTTGCTCCTGTCTGATACGGTGAAAACGTACCCCTATATGTTTACTTCTCTTGTGAAACTCTGGGTTCTTTGATAAGGCAATTGCTGCTTGATTGTCCACTTTCAGCTCTGTCTCCTTCTCTTGCTCCAGGCCAAGGGATTTCAGAAGTGACCGCAACCACAAGAGTTCTTTTAACGCTTCTGCCATAGACATGTATTCAGCCTCAGATGATGAGAGCGCCGTGATCCTCTGTAAGCTTGACGACCATGCTATCGGTCCACCATACTGCACAAAGATGTATCCAGAAGTCGACTTCCTCGCCACTGGATCTCCAGCATAATCGGAATCGCAATATCCTGTTAACTTGTCTTGCGTTTTTCCGTTATAACATAATGAGAGGTCAATTGTTCCTTTTAAATACCTCATTACTTGCTTAGTTGCTCTCCAATGTATATCTGATGGGTTGTTCGCAAATCGAGCAAGTTTCCCTACTATATAAGCAATATCTGGTCTTGATATTTGAGCAATGTAGTTCAGACATCCAATTGCCTCTCGATAGGGGTATCTCTTCTCAGTTATGGCTCCTTCTTCTTTCAGCTCTGACAGATTGATTGAACTATTCACTGGTGATGACACAGTTTTGCAATCTTCCATGCCAAAACGACATAACATTCGAGATATGTACCCTTGTTGATTAATGCTAATAGTTTTCATTTTTCTATCCCGCTTAATCTCCATGCCAACGTAACAAGATGGCTCACCACAGGTAATTTCAAATTTCCTTTTTAACGCGGAAATGAAAGATTCCAGTGATTCCTTCTTTTTACAGACTATCAGTCCATCATCAACGTATAGACATAGAATCAACCATTCATCTGTACCTTTATTTTTCATAAAAATACATGGATCTGAATCCGACTGTATTAGACCATGTTTTGCCGCAAAAGTATTGAAAGTGTCATTCCAGTTTCTAGACGCCTGTTTAAGTCCATACAAGCTTATCCTCAGGCGACAAACTCGATTCGTTCCATCTTCATACCCCTCTGGTTGATGCATGTAGATGCTTTCTTCAAGTGGACCGTTGAGGAATGCCGTTTTAATATCGAATTGTACGATATCCATATCAAATTTAGCTGCTATCGCTAAAACGGTTCTTACGGACTCGTAACGTACTACAGGAGAGAATGTTTCAAAATAGTCAACTCCTTTCGTTTGGTTAAAACCTCGAGCTACTAACCTTGCTCTGTAGCGCTCGATAACTCCATTAGGTTTCAATTTGGATTTGTAAACCCATTTACATGAGACCGCAGACCGATCCTTCGGCATTTCTTCCAATTCCCACGCTTGATTCTTGCTTAATGACGACATTTCTTCATTCATGGCCTTTTTCCAAAGATGAGCATCTTCTCTACTTATTGCATCTTCATACGAGTCTGGATCCATTGACACTTTCATCGCAGCTATGTTTACTGATTTATTTGATTTACTTCTTAATTCTCTATCCGTCGCAGGTATTGGTTTCTGGAAATTCTTCGAACCTACTGGTCGTCCCTTCTTTTTCTTTTTTGATTCTGTTTCTTCATCGGCGTTGTCTATTATCTGCTCCGAGTTATCATCCAAGTTTACTTCATCTTCATCCTTTTCTGCAATTGACGGTGCTTCACATACCTCCTCTGGTTCATCAGCTGGTATGGGAAATAAAACTTGATCCCTATCCAATTCGTCATGAATCACAACATCAGAGACTCTTTCTACAATCTTTTTGACAGGGTCAAAAACTCGATATACTTTATCGGTTAAACGATCGTATCCGACAAGGATAGCTTTTCTTGACTTCGGATCCATTTTCCGTCTCATCGCATTTGGAATATGTACAAAAGCTTTTGTACCAAAGACTCTTAAATGAGAAACACTAGGTCTTCTACCATACCATTCGCTATATGGCGTTGTGTTCAATATTCCTCGATTCGGAACTCGATTTCTTAGATATGCTGCCGTGCCAATAGCTTCCGTCCAGAGTAAATGACAATCCGTTCTTGATAAATTGGTATTAAACAGCATGGATCGAGCAGTATCACACAAGGTTCTATTTTCCCGTTCTGCCATTCCATTGCATTGTTTGACATTTGGTGGTGATAGTTCATGAATAATGCCCATTGACCTAAGAACTTCTCTTACATTCTCATTGACGTACTCTGTTCCATTGTCCGTCCTCAGAGAAATTGCCTTTCTTCCTGTTTCTCTCTCCGCGTCGATGAAGAACTGCTTTAATATGCTTGACACCTCATCCTTCGTCTTCATAAAGAAAACTCGGCGATATCCAGATGCTTCGTCTTTCATCGTGAGGAAATATCTGCATTTATTCCATGACACCACTCCGATATGGCATACGTCAGAATGAAATCGTTGACCAGACAAACAATCTCTCTTTTCTCGATTGGGATGTCGACTTATTGTTTGCTTACCATAATGACATGACTCACAGTCGTTCTTGCCTGAAAAAGTTACTTCAAGACCTTCTGTTAGATCATTTTTATACATCTCTCGTATTACTGTATCACTTACGTGTCCCAATCGTTGATGCCATAATCCAACTGACCGAGCTACATTTGCAGAAGCCAATGGTGGCTTGACTCGAATATAAGGAATGTATTGATTTCCAATCCTTTCTCCACCTACCATGGTTTGTCGCCCCTTTCTTAATCGCATTATTCCATTTCCGTGATAAAAACTATATCCTTTATTTATTTCCATGAACGTTGTCGAAAATAAGGATGCAGCGCCCATCTCTTTCGCATAATATACATTTTCCCATGTACGTCTCTCCCATCTATTGCCATCGTTTGATTTTTCAACAGCGATGTTGCCTATATGGGTTGCCTGTAAAGATTTGCCATTTGCGACATTTAATATCAACGGTGTATTGAGCTTACGTAACGACGAAAACCATTCCATGTTTCCTGTCAAATGAACGCTTGCTCCCGAATCTGCAAGAATTTTATTTTCTTCATTTATCTTGAAGGCTGACGATGCTGACAGACCAGATTCTTCTTTCTGATCCTTTAATTTTTCATTTGTCTTCTTTTCTTCAGATGACGCCGATTTCTCCAACTTCGACCAACAATCTTTTTGCAAGTGTCCCTTTTTGCCGCACTTGTGACATTTTCCTTGAAATCTCTTTTTTATCGTCTTCTTTGCTGGAATCGATTGAGCCTTAAAAACTTCACGCGATGTGTCAAATGAACGCTCAGTAATGCTTCTTTCCACATTCGTGAGTTTTTCCAGAAAAGATTCCAGTGATATATCTTCTGATAAAAGGGACCAGCTTGTGACGAAATTATCAAATTCTTTTGGTAGACAGCCAAGGATCTTTGCCATCAAGAGTTTTTCACTGAAATTTCTTCCAAAATCGTCAGACTCTAACGCTTCGATTTGACGAGCGATAACCTTGAGCCCTGCTACGAATGTACCGACCGTACTATCCGGTTTCCATGAGTAACTAAAGAATTCACGCAGTAATTCCAAAAGAACATTTAATGTTTTCGGTTCATTAATAGCTTTGATTCTTTTTAAAATGTCCGCTGACGATTCACAATCACATACTTGATCAAATGTCGTATCATCTAGCGTTGACCGAATTACCGAACGAGCTTTACTATCTTTTGCTTTCCAATCTTCTATTTCTTTCCTATTCGTTGTGGTGTCACTTGCATCTTTTAACTCTTGTGGTTTGTCTGCAATTCCACTGGCGATTTCCCATATTCGATGACTTTCTAACGCATCCCGAATCTCAATCTTCCAGCGGTTGTATGATGCCTTTGAAAGCTTCGTCACTCGAATTTCTCGACTAAAACTTTCATCTGCCATGGTTTCTTCAAATTCCTTAACCTCAACACAGTTCGCACCAACGAAATGAACGACACTTAAGTCTCATAATCTGATGAAAAAGAACTCAGTAGGCTTTGTCTGTTGGAAAAACATATACATATATATTTTAGTATAAGCAATAAGATACACTCGTAAAAAGGTCAAGAGAACACGCGCCGTAAAGCTCGAGCCGGCAACCACACACCGGGGGGATAGACTTGAAAAAGAATAGGTCCCATATCGCACGTACAGCGCATGCCCGGCTCACACAGGTCGTCCAATCAGGAGGAATAGCAGAAAGTGCAGTGAGAACGTACGTCCATGTCAATTTTAACATTTCTTTACACCAATTGATTTCTCTCATTATTCTGTGCATAAAAGTATTGAGGTAAGGTCATCGAGTATCCTTCGAAACCATACAATTTTTGTTTGAACTATTTTGCTGTACCTCCCCCCCTTGCAGAGTTATTGAGCCGTACTGTTTCAAATGGGACACCTTGTATATACAGGGTGGACCATTTTAATCCATCCAGTCGAATATTTCGAAAACCAAGCCCGGGAGAGAAAAATTTTTCAGACAAAAGTTGTTTGGTTTCGAGGGGACCATAAGATGGTACCATTGGTTTGACCTTGAAGAATTATTTGAAAGTGAAGGTCACCTCAATTTTTTTAAATGGAACTGCCTACTTTTTATTGCATATTCTTGTAGCTTATCTCGAGACCTTTCCAAAACACTATAAATAAATGTTTTTTCGTTAAGTATTTTTCGAGTTATGAAGGTTGAAATAATTTCTTAATTTTACATAAACTATAAAATATCTCGTAAAATATTCACTTTTCGATGACCTTACCTCAATACTTTTATGCACAGAATAATGAGAGGAATCAATTAGTGTAAAGAAAACACATAGTTGTTTTTAACAAAAAATATGCAATTTGTAACTAACAATTACATATTTTTTCTTAAAAACAACTATGTGTTTTCTTTACACTAATTGATTCCTCTCATTATTCTGTGCATAAAAGTATTGAGGTAAGGTCATCGAAAAGTGAATATTTTACGAGATATTTTATAGTTCATGTAAAATTAAGAAATTATTTCAACCCTTATAACTCGAAAAATACTTAACGAAAAAACATTTATTTATAGTGTTTTGGAAAGGTCTCGAGATAAGCTACAAGAATATGCAATAAAAAGTAGGCAGTTCCATTTAAAAAATTCAATTTGACCTTCATATGATTTTCGTCCTCCACCCAAAGTCAAATTTTTAGCCATCATTAGGTACATTTTATTAAGCCCTACAACTTTGCTACTTACATATTTTTCGCTATAGTTGATCCTTTTCGAGATATTTGACCGTTTCCGGACTTTTACCCAACCCTGTATATCGTAAGTAACGCATAAGCTTTGACGT
>CABEGB010000931.1:0-163965 GCA_901521435.1 Crematogaster levior | reverse complement strand
AGTAAAGAAAATATTGATATGTAACGTCTTAGAAAAAATAATGTTAAAAAAACAAATGTTCTATATATTTTATATTCAACTTACCTGTGCTTCCGACACTTTAAGTTTTTCAGTCATTACAAACCACAATACAGATTCCTGACATTCAGGTGTAGTTAAAGATCCTTCGTAATGATAATACGTTGTATGATCCTTTGGTAGAAACAATAAAGGTATCAGTTTAGTCCTTATATGTATCATGCTGTGCCCTACCCAATTTGACACCATCCTTGTCGCACTTACAATCGGCGACAGATCCGGATTGTCATCATTGCTCAACTATAATAAATCATTAATTAATGTTGTGTCCGTATACACTTGAAAAAATTTTCAATGCAGAAGTAAAGAAGAGTTATATTACCTCAAATAGAACAGCGACCACGGCAATCCCGTCTTCATGTTGCGCGGCTACGCTAAAATTTGAATACTTTTTATCGTAATGCACTAAATGCAACTCCAATGGGTCACGTAAACCATCCACAGTATGTTCTGCGCTCCAGTGAAAGTGCATTTGTTCCAGAACATATATCGATGACAAGCATCTGCCACTGAGATGGATTGGTACACCATGAAGTCGAATTTCCACTATAAAAAAATTTCAATTGAAAGATATCAAAAGTAAAATTGGAATTCCAATTGGAATTGTATCATTGAAGACTGCATTGAACTATATTGCAGATTTATTTTGATTTAATATGTCGTATTAGAAAACTTTTATTGAGAAATGTGCAACCGATGCATGCTAATTACAACAGTAATGTATTACAATCTATTTACTTACCAGAATGTCCGGTGTTAATCAGCGTACTAGGAAACGCAAAATCGTATCGGTTGAATTTAAGAGCACCGAGATCAATTCTTATAGCATCTTCTGTCACGATATTAATTGGCGACTGCTTCTTTCCTGTGTTACATATTCCTGGCCAGTTTTCTGGTCCTATGCAATCATTTACAAACTCGATCATAACATGTATAGATAGCATTTTTATTTACCACAAAATATGATAGAATTTAATATTTATATTATAAAGTACTATTAAACATATGTGAAACTAAGAGTTAGGATATAAATTTAAAAAACTACAATTTAAAGATTCATAAAAGTTTTACTCTATTTTTAAAAGATATCTTTTTCAATATTTCTTTGTTCGATAATATTAAAATAAGTTGCAAGCATACACAATTACGAGGGTAAAAGTTCATATTCACAGACCCCCCTCCGATGACCTTGACCTTGACATATATTGTCAAGGTCAACCCCCTGAGTGACCTTCAGAAGGTTTTAGCCGTCGCTCGTTTTTTATTAAAAAGTTATTAACAAAAAAAGTTTGGGAAAGAGTGAATTTAGTTCCGCAAAAATTAACATTAAATAAAAATTTCAATTTATTAATTAGTTGATACAGAAGCTAATGGATATAAAGATGCCATTATTTCAAAAAATTTCGGTATTCGCTCATTGAAAGTATACTGTTTCTTAAATAAGTACTCGGCCAAATAATGCGTATAATGCTCTTGTGACAAGCCAAAACGAGGCAGAGCAGAACGCATATCACGCCACAATCTTTCAATATTTTGTGTGTGCACACCTGTTATAGGATCCACAAAATTTTGCGAGTGATTAACTGTTCGATGTGTATAATTTAGTTTATTCAAAGAACTATATCCTCTCCAACAATCGCTGTGGATTATTGTGCCAGGTGCAATATGTTGTTGAATAATTTCAGTTAACGTGGATGCAGAACGATCTTTCACAGGAACAACAAATTTGCGACGGGTGTTCCGTTCAATGGCACCAAAAATCCATTGGCCACGAATTATCCGTCCACGATTATATTTTCGTCGACCAATTTTCGCTTCATCAACTTCCACTACAATCCCAGGACCGCCAAGTAGTATTTTATCATTTTTTATCCATTGAGCCAATAACTGTAAGTAATATTGATATAAAATTTTGCAGAATACCGTTGAGATTTATACATACCTCTCGACAGAAATTAGTCCAATCAACAACAGACTTAGCGGTCATTTCTAATTGTTGTTTTAAAAATGTATGCCGCGGAGGTTGTATCATAAGAAAATATGCAATAAATCGACATGTCTTTACAATGCCCAACCGTGATTGCGAAAACCATGTTCCGTTAAAAGGGCTGATGGAAAAGTTGCATATTTTCTTTATTCTTTTGCGTCCTTGAATGCATTTATAATAATGATTCGTACATTTTAAAATAAACGACTCAGAGCTATAGCGCAAATGGATTATTTGCTTACATCGCGGACATTCGATTTCTCGTCGTAACACTTGCGCATCACACAAATAATCAATAAACTTATCATAATCGTAAGTAAGATGGAGAAAATCGTGTAACAACATGTTCACTCTACTAGATCAGAAAAGGAACTGCTACAAGATATGAAAGACGTTTCACGACACTGTGTGTGTACATGGCATTCCTACTGTTGTTGATATTTCTTATGATTTTGAAACGGTATCCGAAAATAAACCAGTATACGATAGATTTTCGTAGATAACATTCTGATAATCTGCTAAGAGTAAAAACGCGTAAAACTTAGCTTCACCCATAGGTGACCGCTACACACATAGGTGTGCGTGGAACTCGCTTCGCGTAGAAAATTGCAAACCCATGTGGAACTTCACTTTGCATTGAAAAGGGTACGCGTAGAAACAGTGTGTTCCGCCCCCCCTACGGGGGGGCTCCACTACTGAAAAACTACACACATAGGTGTGCGTGGAACTCGCTTCGCGTGGAAAGTTGCGGGTTCTACATGGGTTTACAACTTTCCACGCGAAGCGAGTTCCACGCACACCTATGTGTGTAGTTTTTCAGTAGTGGAGCCCCCCCGTAGGGGGGGCGGAACACACTGTTTCCACGCGTACACTTTTTAATGCAAAGTGAGGTACCACATGGGTTTGCAATTTGCCATGCGAAGCTAAGTTTTGCATGTCTGTGTGTGTTTCAAATTCATTATTTTCCAAATTTTTTTTGTTAATAACTTTTTAATAAAAAACGAGCGACGGCTAAAACCTTCTGAAGGTCACTCAGGGGGTTGACCTTGACAATATATGTCAAGGTCAAGGTCATCGGAGGGGGGTCTGTGAATATGAACTTTTACCCACGAGCACAGTCATCTCGAATGACGGATAGATATAGATCATGAATAAACTCAAGTACGAGTACACATAAACTCAGTTTTTATATTGATGATCATATAATATGTATGTGTTGCAGAAATTCGTAGGTATATGAAACATATGACATGTATAAAACGCATCGATTTTTTTGGCATAATAAACATGTATAAATATATTAAATTATAATAAAATCATAAAGTCTCCTACAAATTTTACTTGTATTTTCAAGTCTCCTGACATATTATTATCGAATTTGTTTACTATTAAGAGAGATTAAGAGAGAACAATTTATTTTGTTATACCTGATTTTGGTCTTTAAATATCCTTAACTAACACTCAAGGTTGCCATTATTAGATCGTTAATGACTTGAATGTAAATTATTATATGAGCTAGATAAGGAAAATTGTACTTATCACATTTCATGCTTATCGTGAATAAAATTCTACTGACATTGATACTGAAATAGCATAAAATTGTCTCATTGTGACCAATTTCATCAATCGTTTTAAGTTTCTTTGAACATTTTTTGCAAGGCTTATCACCATTAAGATAATTCTTATGTTCCATCGAAACTCTTGCGGTTCAAGAGTTCCACCGTTCTTGTGGACCTTTCCTTTGCTGTTTGGTACTTAGAGTTTGTGGAGAAATTAAATTCACACCTTTGATGGGAAAAAGCCTCTGCGGCATAAAAAACCCATTTATTGCAATGTATTTATATATCGTATAAGGATGTCGCTCGCCTTTCGTGCTTGGCACGAAGATCGGCCGGAACGATCCGATCGTATAAGGATGTCGCTCGCCTTTCGTGCTTGGCACGAAGATCGGCCGGAACGATCCGATCGTATAAGGATGTCGCTCGCCTTTCGTGCTTGGCACGAAGATCGGCCGGAACGATCCTTTGTAGTTTACGTATTCACTCTTGGAATTTTGCGAGTGATTAACGTGGAATATAATATATCGTATAATACTAAATTACGCACTCTTCACTATGCAATAAAGACTGACTCGCACGTGTGCACACGCCGACGACTACCTTTCGAATGAAAACCGCACGCACACGACACACACACCGTTGCGCTGTCCCGATGGCCCCCTTGGCGCTGCTGTGCTAGCGCCAAGAGAGCCCCCTCCGTGATATGCTCATTAGTTACCGACTGTCGCATACTAATACAGAACGAAACTTAATAAACTACACATTAAGGTAGCGAATATTCCTGCTCTCAAACGGAGGAAACTGAATTAAGCTTACAATTAGTCATTAGACTCGTGAATATTTGTATGGATGTATTCTCCTTTCACCGAACATCTTATGTTGCGTAGTAAAAATTTCTAATAAAGCTGTATACAAAGGAAAATAATGTGGAAGCATATCAGTTTCTCTCCTTGACCCTGGGGCTCGATTCTCTAACCCACTCGTAAGAGAAACGTATGCGCAAACTCAGAATTACGAGCGCTTATATTTGAAAAGCTATTCTCGAATCCTACATAAGTATACGCATTGAAACATATACGCAAATTTTCGTACGCAATGCTGCGAGTGGTCTTACGTATTCGCATCCTGATTACGAGTACGTTTGCGAATGTCTAATCGGTGTGAAACAATAATTGTAAAAATAAAATGAATATTATTAATAATATTTTGATTGCACAAGAGGCCGAAGATGCACATGTTGTTATGCGGAGAAATCGTATAAGACATGTAGCTGATGCATTCGATATAAGCGACCAAAAATTTATAAAATTATTTCGATTAACAAAACTATTAGTGCGTGCAACTATTTAATATATCTGTAATCTTTTGCCATAAAATAGTAGCATCTTTATATGTAAAATCAGAGGATAATTTACCAGATATATATATATATACAAAATAAAATTTAGTCTATTATTAACAATTTGTTTACTTCTTCAATTACTTCTTAAAAAATTTTTTTGCAATTTGCATTTTTTTTGTAGTTTAGTTTTTGCAGAGCAAAATGATGTAATATTTATTCTTTACCACTTAATTATACAAATAATAGATTGTAAAGCAATTTATATTTTTATGCATCATAAATAGATTTTTATAAAAAATAAAATTGTTTTATTTAACTCATCTTATATTCTCAGAACTGTAATATTACATTTAATCATTAATTAAGAGAAAAATTTAAATACTTTTGTTTTATAATTGTTTAAATTTTATAATGTTGTTTTAGTATCAATATTTAATTTAAGTTACAATCAATCAATATCTTTTATTTAACACTTTACAGTTACGCTTATTGTAACAAAAAGAATTTAAGTTAAGACATAAGATGCTTTGTGCCTTGTGTATATGTACACATATGTGCTGAGTGCATGATCAGATTGGGAAATTCAGTTACATTAGGACTAGTTCACGCTATACGAAGGCACATAATTGAGTTTAACAATGCGATAAGTGGTCGATATTGTTACGAGTGTAGAAATCCATTGTTCCAGATATTTCCGTGTAATATGTGCCCAATTTGCACACAGTAAAAAACATTGTGAATCGAACAGTATGATGGAAATTCCACGCAATATGAGTGAAACACTAAAAAGGAAATTTGAAGCCCTCCTCGGTTATAATGATGATTCGATCCGAGATGTCGTCGAAGTTCTTGAAAATAGAAATGTACCAAGAAGCAGATCCACGGGTGTGCGACGAATATCACCAGTACAATTTCTACGCGATCGAGAAATCGGTGTACGCGGAACCAACGAAAAAATCATCAGACAAGGCTGGGATATTCATCATAATAACTATGTTCATCTTTGGCCTTATAATGCGAGGCAAAGAGTGTACAGCCGGATGCTGGATGAGTGCAAGATGGTGGATCAAATTCCAGTGATGCGTAATAATGAATCGTTGGAAAGTGATTTACACTCGTACACATTGGTCGGTGAAAATCATCAAAAAACTTTATGAGTGTAAATGTGCCAACAAATGTGACTTGTATGAGTGCAGTTATGACTGGAAATACTTTATTACAATTCCCGCGGGTATTGGAAGGTGCGTCGAAATGATTGTGATGAAAAATTGTCATTATTCAATTAGTTTCAATATTCCCCGTGACTTTTCTAAATTTCCAAGACGTTATATGTGGTGTACTCTATGGAATAAATTGAAGAATATAAGACACTATCATCTTCTATATACAAAACGATATTGCAGAACATGCAATCAAGTAACATGCAAGTGCTCCATAGAAGATTGTGATGTATTTTAAAAAGACATTCATAAAACATCTGGTGGAACATCTAATGGAATCTGTTGGAGCAAGCCACCACCCTGGGAGAGTGCAACAAAATTCCAACAGGTATGACAAGATCCAATAGATTTATACAATTAACTTATAATATTGAATCTAATATTCAATATTTTTATTTCTTTTCAGAATTACATATTTCGACATCTTTGATTTGACGCGGCTGTTCAGGCTCCAGCTCTGATGATCCACCGGAGAAGAATTTAAAAAAATGTTAATTTTATTATGTCATTTATTTTTTTATTTTTACATATAAATTACACACACACACACACACACACACACATTTTGTATAAATTACACATAAACATTTCTTATGAATAAAATATTTTTTTAAAATAATATAAAATAAAAACTTTTTTCTCCTACAAGCGTGTATTCCCTTTCCCCACAAGCGCTCCCTTTCTTGCTTGCATGTCTTACAATATTTAATCTTAAATTTATTTTTTTTTAAATAAATAATTTAATTAACTTTTTTTATCAATTTTTTTAAATCTAATTTATCTAAGGAAACAATATTGGATGAAATGGTATGGGGAAGAAATAGAATTAAAGTAATTTTTACCATTATTTATTGATGATGAATTGCATCATACATTATAGGATCTAGAGCATAAGCTAATAGTTCACAATCTATGATTGAAGTTTTATCATAAACTTGACGTAATATTGTAGCTGCACTACGTTTATCGATAAAATAATTATTACGCAAAATATCTATAAAATCTTTATATCTATCACTAACGCTTTTTATACTCTGACATAGCTTGAAATATACATGTTCGACACAATGTTCTAGCTCGAACATAAAGAGTACGGTTGATGGCTTCATGTATAAGGATGTAGCGTGTAATGTTAGTTTTACAACGCTCACATCACGTATTGCAGCGAGTCCTACAGATAGATCTCCAATCTGTAACGGCGAAGTAGCTGTTGATTGCAGGAATCGTTCAATATCCACGCGTCTTTCGATGAATCTTGTCCACGTTGTATAGGGCAACACCATCTGATGTCCTCGGATATCTCCGAGAATTAATTCCACAGAAGACACGGGTCCCACTTTGAGGCCAATTTCCAAATATTTATGCGCCGTAGATGTCAGAGCAAATGTCCTTCTCATGATATGCATGTAGCGCGGGCATTTTTCCGAGATAGCACGTTTCCTGTAATGTAATTCCGATTTACCAAAAACTGAAACTATTATTGTATAAAATTGTGTAAAATATATATAAATTTATGATACTTACCCATCAGATCTTTTATCACATTCAATCGGAACGTAATAATTTATGCCGTAGTCCATTGTTCTTATAACGGGAAGCTGTTCGCTGAGCGGTTCGTACAGCGGCTGATGCAACACTGAACGTGTACGATCGTGTTCTTCAGAGTCAATAAAAAATTACATGGGGAGGGGATTATTCCTCTCCTAAATTTTCAAAGAAGAATCAGGAAGAAGAATGGCTGTGCAAGAACACTTAATAATTGATTACCCCGCCAATGGTGTAAGTATAGTGATTCGTATGTATGCATGCGTGCGTGCATGCGTGTGTGTGCTCTCGTATAGCATGGTATATTGAAAATTGTGTTTTATATCGAAATTGTATTTTTTGCTGTGGCTGTGCAAAAGCACTTAATAATTGATTACCCCGCCAATGGTGTAAGTATAGTGATTCGTATGTGTGCGTGCGTGCATGCGTGCGTGTGTGCTCTCGTATAGCATGGTATATTGAAAATTGTGTTTTATATCAAAATTGTATTTTGGTGTACCATGTTATAAGAGAGTTGATTATAATTTATATTGTTTAACTGTGTTGTATGATTTTTTGCAGTGGGTGTGGGCAGATGAAGTACCAATAGTAGAAGTACCGCTTAGGCGTGAAGTGCGAGTGAGAATCCCTCGCATTCAAGTATGTATGACATATGGTCACACTTTTATTGTAATTAAATTTTTTTCAGAAATTTAAACTTTTCTTTCTTTCTTTTCAGGGGTACATTTTCAGAGGTGATATCAGGATCCGGGGCTTTGTAAATATCGAGGCAAGGCGATTCATCCGCGCGATACGACGGCACGAGCGGGACCTATTGGACCAATTATGGTATGATACGCCAGAGGACCGGCAGTTAGAATTGATATATGCGTCGCCTTACGACATATTTGACTTGACGCGGTTGTTCGGGCTGCAACCGTATGAAGAGGATCAGTCTGAGGAAAGTTGGGAGTAAAAAATACATATTACATAATAATTTAAAAAATTTTTTTATTGATTCATATAAATTTCTAAGTAGTAAATTTTAATTCTTTCTTCCCTTCCTTCCACTCGCCAATCCTTGATCCGTGGGGAAACGGGATACGCGTTCGGTGATGTGGGGTCCGCGGGAACGGGATACGCGTTCGAACGTCTCATAGAAACGGGAGAATACTCGCAAGGATGGGAAAAATAATATAATAATATACATGGAATTATTCATTTATTATATGTATATGTTTTTTACATATTACTAAAAACTAAAGCCAATAGTTCACAATCAATGAGATGACGCTCATCGAAGACATCGCTAGTGCATATCACATCTGATACATTCTTCTTATCCGTTACAGTGGATGCGATATTTTCGAATTGTACACATTTTTTGCCGACTCTTTCGAGGATACTAGTCAACCGATCGAACATTAAATCGATGCATTGATCCAGGTTAAACATTGAGAATAACGTGGATTTTGGTCATTGTCAAACACACGTCGGATGATTCGAGGCGCACAAGTTTATTGCCGTTAATTACACAGAATCGCACAGTTAATGGACCAACACTATTAGAATTTGAGGTATCCATGTAATGATTCCAAAGAAGATTTTGAATGTTCCCTCGTTGCTCGTAAAGTCCTTTCCACGTTTCGAGAGACATTATTAATTCGTTTCCACGATGATCTCCTATGGCAATCTCGATGTGACTCGGTGGTCCAACGTTGATGCCAATTTCCAAAAATTTATATCCCGTAGCAGTCAATGGGTATTTTCTGCCCAGTACACGAACCGTACGACGTGCGGGTAAAACGCTGTGGAAAAAATCATTAAAAAATATTTTAAATAGTTAAATTTCAAGAATTTTAAAAGATAAATGAAAATTTTTTAACAAAACTTACTTGACACGTTTCTTTTTAAATGGTTGAGTTTCGCCATCCTCGAGTGGCACGTAATAATTCATACGTGTGTTGTTGCTGCTTCCCTGAGGGGAGTACATTGTTGCTGCTACTGGTTACAAGAATCAAACTTTTCACACGAGCGGCTGATGCAACACTGAACGTGTACGATCGTGTTCTTCAGAGTCAATAAAAAATTACAAAGAGAGGGGATTATTCCCCTCCTAAATTTTCAAGCACCAATGTCAGCGTAGAAATTACGAGAACAAACGATATAATCTTAACCAGGCGGAAAAGGAATATAGTGGAAGGGGAAAAATTTGACAATCATTTTTGATTAATAATATATTTATTTTTTATAGTTAGACCATCACTTGGATGTACGTTTTTTTTTCTTGTAAAGTACAATTGGTTACATGTATATTTTTATGGTCGGACCACCAATTGAATAGTTTAAATACATTTTGTAAAGCGCAGTTTGATACATGTTTCTGGCAATGCAGCGTATACATAACATTCAACTTATTCAAAGATTCAATGTCTTCATAATGTGCATCAATATTTTCGATATAGACTTCTTCTCTCGCGTCATCCAGTAACAGATCCCGCAGCCATTCTCGTTTTTCATGTCCCTTGACGTACACGATGGGTGATATCTCGTTCTCCGTCGCACCCATCACCGCCGTCGTAATCAAAGTTCTAGCCATGCCGTATGGAATCATTCCGTCCTCCCATTGTAATCCATGATGATTCGCCGTCAACCAGGATGCATGCTGTTTTTCCGCTTTGATGAGAAGCCACCATGGTTCGGCGCTTCCAAAAATATAGTGAGAGAGAATGGATCCTTCTCTGAGAGCGGCAAACTCCTTCACGACAAAGTTTCTGCCGACGATAAAGCCTTGCAGATCCACGAACGTCGGTACGGACATGACGATGTTTTTTTATTGTTGTTGAAAAAGACTGCAGCCGATCTCGATGCATCGTACATTTTATATCAATGCTGTGGCACTCAGCTGATTTTGCACACTACGTTGGTCAATGGGTTATACTGAATTACGCGATCGTGTATAATGAGACAGTACGCGGTGGTATTTGCCGATACATTCTCTTTGCATTCAAATTCCAATCTCACATCCACGGTGGCACTCTTGACAGACTCGTTTTGTCGTGAGCAATCGATGACCACAAAAGGTCCTTTCTCCAGAAACGTAAGCACCATACAAAACGTTTCATGGCAGTCGTATCCGTAATAGGATTGACGAAAACGTGCATACATATCATAAAGCATAACACATCTTTTTTATCGAAATCTAAGTTCAGGTCATCGTATGGATAAAATTCAGAGTTCAAATAGAGTTTCACGTTGGTCAGTTTACAATCATCGAATCGGCTCGTGTCCTCAGACATGACGTTCTTTCGACCAGTCTGCAACGCAAAAATAACGTATCGTGGTTTTTACAACCCACGCTTTTACAACCCCCGTACTTGCTCAATACATCAATGACGGTGAGTATGTAGTGATAGCCTCCGTTGAAACGTGAGTACGGACGCATCTCGACAATGTCCGCCTGCCACAGATCATCGTATCCCCGAACTGTAACGCTCATACGTCTTGCGAACGACAACAAAAAACGACTTTCGAACAGCTAAGGAACGACAATCGAACCTTTAACGAACGACGATGAACGGTAATGAATGGTGCGGGAACGGCTATGAACGGCTCAGGGATGACAACGGGCGACAGCATACGACCAAGGAACGGCTGTTGGACAGCTATCAAACGGCTATCGAACGGTAATGAACGGTACGGGAACGGCTATGAACGGGTAAAAAACGGCTATGAACTAAAATTTAACTATTTAAAATATTTTTTTAATGATTTTTTCAACAGCGTTTTACCCGCACGTCGTACGGTTCGTGTACTGGGCAGAAAATACCCATTGACTGCTACGGGATATAAATTTTTGGAAATTGGCATCAACGTTGGACCACCGAGTCACATCGAGATTGCCATAGGAGATCATCGTGGAAACGAATTAATAATGTCTCTCGAAACGTGGAAAGGACTTTACGAGCAACGAGGGAACATTCAAAATCTTCTTTGGAATCATTACATGGATACCTCAAATTCTAATAGTGTTGGTCCATTAACTGTGCGATTCTGTGTAATTAACGGCAATAAACTTGTGCGCCTCGAATCATCCGACGTGTGTTTGACAATGACCAAAATCCACGTTATTCTCAATGTTTAACCTGGATCAATGCATCGATTTAATGTTCGATCGGTTGACTAGTATCCTCGAAAGAGTCGGCAAAAAATGTGTACAATTCGAAAATATCGCATCCACTGTAACGGATAAGAAGAATGTATCAGATGTGATATGCACTAGCGATGTCTTCGATGAGCGTCATCTCATTGATTGTGAACTATTGGCTTTAGTTTTTAGTAATATGTAAAAAACATATACATATAATAAATGAATAATTCCATGTATATTATTATATTATTTTTCCCATCCTTGCGAGTATTCTCCCGTTTCTATGAGACGTTCGAACGCGTATCCCGTTCCCGCGGACCCCACATCACCGAACGCGTATCCCGTTTCCCCACGGATCAAGGATTTGCGAGTGGAAGGAAGGGAAGAAAGAATTAAAAATTTTTTTACATTTTATTATAAATGTGTTTATTAATCAAAAAATTTAAAAAATTATTATGTAATATGTATTTTTTACACCCAATTTTCCTCAGGCTGATCCTCTTCATACGGTTGCAGCCCGAACAACCGCGTCAAGTCAAATATGTCGTAAGGCGACGCATATATCAATTCTAACTGCCGGTCCTCTGGCGTATCATACCATAATTGGTCCAATAGGTCCCGCTCGTGCCGCCGTATCGCGCGGATGAATCGCCTTGCCTCGATATTTACAAAGCCCCGGATCCTGATATCACCTCTGAAAATGTACCCCTGAAAAGAAAGAAAAGTTTAAATTTCTGAAAAAATTTAATTACAATAAAAGTGTGACCATATGTCATACATACTTGAATGCGAGGGATTCTCACTCGCACTTCACGCCTAAGCGGTACTTCTACTATTGGTACTTCATCTGCCCACACCCACTGCAAAAATCATACAACACAGTTAAACAATATAAATTATAATCAACTCTCTTATAACATGGTACACCAAAATACAATTTTGATATAAAACACAATTTTCAATATACCATGCTATACGAGAGCACACACACGCATGCACGCACGCATACGAATCACTATACTTACACCATTGGCGGGGTAATCAATTATAAAACACAATTTTCAATATACCATGCTATACGAGAGCACACACACGCATGCACGCACGCATGCATACATACGAATCACTATACTTACACCATTGGCGGGGTAATCAATTATTAAGTATTCTTGCACAGCCATTCTTCTTCTTGATTCTTCTTTGAAAATTTAGGAGAGGAATAATCCCCTCCCCATGTAATTTTTTATTGACTCTGAAGAACACGATCGTACACGTTCAGTGTTGCATCAGCCGCTGTACGAACCGCTCAGCGAACAGCTTCCCGTTATAAGAACAATGGACTACGGCATAAATTATTACGTTCCGATTGAATGTGATAAAAGATCTGATGGGTAAGTATCATAAATTTATATATATTTTACACAATTTTATACAATAATAGTTTCAGTTTTTGGTAAATCGGAATTACATTACAGGAAACGTGCTATCTCGGAAAAATGCCCGCGCTACATGCATATCATGAGAAGGACATTTGCTCTGACATCTACGGCGCATAAATATTTGGAAATTGGCCTCAAAGTGGGACCCGTGTCTTCTGTGGAATTAATTCTCGGAGATATCCGAGGACATCAGATGGTGTTGCCTTATACAACGTGGACAAGATTCATCGAAAGACGCGTGGATATTGAACGATTCCTGCAATCAACAGCTACTTCGCCGTTACAGATTGGAGATTTATCTGTAGGACTCGCTGCAATACGTGATGTGAGCGTTGTAAAACTAACATTACACGCTACATCCTTATACATGAAGCCATCAACCGTACTCTTTATGTTCGAGCTAGAACATTGTGTCGAACATGTATATTTCAAGCTATGTCAGAGTATAAAAAGCGTTAGTGATAGATATAAAGATTTTATAGATATTTTGCGTAATAATTATTTTATCGATAAACGTAGTGCAGCTACAATATTACGTCAAGTTTATGATAAAACTTCAATCATAGATTGTGAACTATTAGCTTATGCTCTAGATCCTATAATGTATGATGCAATTCATCATCAATAAATAATGATAAAAATTACTTTAATTCTATTTCTTCCCCATACCATTTCATCCAATGTTTCCTTAGATAAATTAGATTTAAAAAAATTGATAAAAAAAGTTAATTAAATTATTTATTTAAAAAAAATAAATTTAAGATTAAATATTGTAAGACATGCAAGCAAGAAAGGGAGCGCTTGTGGGGAAAGGGAATACACGCTTGTAGGAGAAAAAAGTTTTTATTTTATATTATTTTAAAAAAATATTTTATTCATAAGAAATGTTTATGTGTAATTTATACAAAAATGTGTGTGTGTGTGTGTGTGTGTGTGTGTGTGTAATTTATATGTAAAAATAAAAAAATAAATGACATAATAAAATTAACATTTTTTTAAATTCTTCTCCGGTGGATCATCAGAGCTGGAGCCTGAACAGCCGCGTCAAATCAAAGATGTCGAAATATGTAATTCTGAAAAGAAATAAAAATATTGAATATTAGATTCAATATTATAAGTTAATTGTATAAATCTATTGGATCTTGTCATACCTGTTGGAATTTTGTTGCACTCTCCCAGGGTGGTGGCTTGCTCCAACAGATTCCATTAGATGTTCCACCAGATGTTTTATGAATGTCTTTTTAAAATACATCACAATCTTCTATGGAGCACTTGCATGTTACTTGATTGCATGTTCTGCAATATCGTTTTGTATATAGAAGATGATAGTGTCTTATATTCTTCAATTTATTCCATAGAGTACACCACATATGACGTCTCGTAAATTTAGAAAAGTCACGGGGAATATTGAAACTAATTGAATAATGACAATTTTTCATCACAATCATTTCGACGCACCTTCCAATACCCGCGGGAATTGTAATAAAGTATTTCCAGTTATAACTGCACTCATACAAGTCACATTCGTTGGCACATTTACACTCATAAAGTTTTTTGATGATTTTCGCGATTTTGATGATTCCGACCAATAATTGTACGAGTGTAAATCACTTTCCAACGATTCATTATTAAAATTACGCATCACTGGAATTTGATCCACCATCTTGCACTCATCCAGCATCCGTCTGTACACTCTTTGCCTCGCATTATAAGGCCAAAGATGAACATAGTTATTATGAAGAAAGGAATGATTAAATGACGTCAATATAGTTATTATGATGAATATCCCAGCCTTGTTTGATGATTTTTTCGTTGGTTCCGCGTACACCGATTTCTCGATCGCGTAGAAATTGTACTGGTGATATTCGTCGCACACCCGTGGATCTGCTTCTTGGTACATTTCTATTTTCAAGAACTTCGACCAACTTCGATCAACATTATCAATGTGAACATTATCCGAATAGAGTGCAGCGTGACCGGAGGCGCGTATTGCAACAGCAAACCCGTGCACACGATACATGAATTTTCACCGAGAGTGCCACCGGGATATAAGATATCGGAAACACCGACACAGATCATTTACCTACCGATCATCGCACGGAGCATTACGGATTTGACGATACGCGTTGTCGATCAACAAGAACGATTGCTCGACTTTCGAGGAGAAGAGATCACCGTTAGATTACACGTACGACGACGACAACGATAACGCGTGCGTGTGACACATGAGATGCTCGTGTTGAACGGATCAGAGTACGCGAGAGATAAGGTGACCAACTTTAAGAGCCCAGTGGCGTCAACGTTCGGTAATATTGGACCGTTCGGTTGCATCAACAAAAAAAAGAAACTCAACGCATCGAACGTTGAATTTTTAAAATCTTTGGGATTCGCGGTGCGAAACGTTTGATCGACGCCCGACAATGACCGACATCCTCAACATCGGGGATGAGCCAATCTTTGACGATCGCATCGTCAAGATCGAGACTCACACATACAATCCGTTCGCCAACACAACGTTCGGATACAGCGACGAGATAAGAATACCCATACAGCAACAGGATCTGTATACGTTACCGTACGAAAGTTTTCTATACATCGAGGGGAAACTAACGATAAACAGACCTGCTGAGGGATCTGATGTAGCATTGGGAAATAATTGCGTCGCATTCATGTTCGATGAAATTCGATACGAACTCGATGGTGTGGAGATTGATCGTAACAGAAACGTGGGAATTACAAGCACGCTCAAGAATTACGTCACGGTATCGTCTGATAGAAACGTCATCATGAGGAATGCCGGCTGGGATGCGCAGACCAATGCACACGGATATTTTAATTTTTGCATACCGCTCTACATGTTGTTGGGATTTTGCGAGGATTACAAACGCGTGGTGATCAACGCTCGTCACGAGTTGATTTTAATACGCGCGCGCAACGATAACAATTGCCTGGTGGGAAATTCGGCGCTGGAGCCCGTGATCGACATATTCAAGATACAATGGCGAATGCCTCACGTTATGCTGAATGAGATAAATAAGCTATCGATGCTGCGTACTTTGGAAAGCGGACGATATCTCAACATGGGTTTTCGTTCGTGGGACCTGTACGAGTACCCCCTGTTGCAGAACACTACCAAGCATTCGTGGGCTGTAAAAACCGCGAGTCAACTAGAAAAACCGCGATACGTTATTTTTGCGCTGCAGACTGGTCGGAAGAACGTCATGTCTGAGGATACGAGTCGATTCGACGACTGTAAACTAACCAACGTGAAACTCTATCTGAACTCTGAATGTTATCCGTACGATGATATGAATCTGGATTTTGATAAAAACAGATGGTCGATTTTGTACGACACATACGCACGTTTCTGTAAAGGCTACTACGGATACGAATACTATGAAACGTTTTGTACGGTGCTTACGTTTCTAGAGAAAGGACCTTTTGTGGTCATCGATTGTTCACGACAAAACGAGTCCGTCAAGAGTGCCACCGTGGATGTGAGATTGGAATTTGAGTGCAAAGAGAATGTACCGGCAAATACCACCGCGTACTGTCTCATTATACACGATCGCGTAATTCAGTACAATCCGTTGACCAACGTAGTGCGCAAAATCACCTGAGTGCCGCAGCATTGATATAAAATGTACGATGCATTAAGGTCGACCGCAGTCTTTTTTTAACAACAATAAAAAAAAAATCGTCATGTCCGTACTGACGTTCGTGGATCTGCAAGGCTTTATCATCGGCAGAAACTTTGTCGTGAAGGAGTTTGCCGCTCTCAGAGAGGGATCTGTCCTCTCTCACTATATTTTTGGAAGCATCGAACCATGGTGACTTATCACCAAAGCGGAAAAACAGCTTGCATGGTTGACAGCGAATCATCATGGATTACAATGGGAAGACGGAATGATTCCATATGGCAAGGCTAGAACTTTGATTACGACGGCGGTGATAGGTGCGACGGAGAACGAAATATCACCCATCGTGTACGTCAAGGGATATGAAAAACGAGAATGGCTGCGGGATCTGTTACTGGATGACGAGAGAAGAAGTCTATATCAAAAATATTGATGCACATTATGAAGATTGACATTGAATCTTTGAATAAGTTGAACGTTATGTATACGCTGCGTCGCCAGAAACATGTATACAAACTGCGTTTTACAAAATGTATTAAACTATTCAATTGGTGGTCCGACCATAATAATATACATGTAACCAATTGTACTTTACAAGAAAAAAAACGTACATCCAAGTGATGGTCTAACTATAAAAATAAATATATTATTAATCAAAAATAGTTGTCAATTTTTTTCCCCTTCCACTATCCACCCATATTCCTTTTCCGCTTGCGTATGGTTAAGATTATATCGTTTGTTCTCGTAATTTCTACGCTGACATTGGTGCTTGAAAATTTAAGAGGGGAATAATCCCTTCTTTTTGTAATTTTTTTTTTATCGACGCTGAAGAACACGTTCAGTGTTGCATCAGCCGCTGTACAAACCGCTCAGCGAACAGTTTCCCGTTATAAGAACAATGGACTACGGCATAAATTATTACGTTCCGATTGAATGTGATAAAATATCTGGTGGGTAAGTATCATAAATTTATATATATTTTACACAATTTTATACAATAATAGTTTCAGTTTTTGGTAAATCGGAATTACATTACAGGAAACGTGCTATCTCGGAAAAATGCCCGCGCTACATGCATATCATGAGAAGGACATTTGCTCTGACACCTACGGCGCATAAATATTTGGAAATTGGCCTCAAAGTGGGACCCGTGTCTTCTGTGGAATTAATTCTCGGAGATATCCGAGGACATCAGATGGTGTTGTCTTATACAACGTGGACAAGATTCATCGAAAGACGCGTGGATATTGAACGATTCCTGCAATCAACAGCTACTTCGCCGTTACAGATTGGAGATCTATCTGTAGGACTCGCTGCAATACGTGATGTGAGCGTTGTAAAACTAACATTACATGCTACATCCTTATACGTGAAGCCATCAACCGTATTCTTTATGTTCGAGCTAGAACATTGTGTCGAACATGTATATTTCAAGCTGTGTCAGAGTATAAAAAGCGTTAGTGATAGATATAAAGATTTTATAGATATTTTGCGTAATAATTATTTTATCGATAAACGTGGTGCAGCTACAATATTACGTCAAGCTTATGATAAAACTTCAATCATAGATTGTGAACTATTAGCTTATGCTCTAGATCCTATAATGTATGATGCAATTCATCATCAATAAATAATGGTAAAAATTACTTTAATTCTATTTCTTCCCCATACCATTTCATCCAATATTGTTTTCTTAGATAAATTAGATTTAAAAATTGATAAAAAAGTTAATATAATTATTTATTTAAAAAATAAATTTAAGATTAAATATTGTAAGACATGCGAGCAAGAAAGGGAGCGCTTGTGGGGAAAGGGAATACGCGCTTGTGGGAGAAAAAAAGTTTTATTTTATATTATTTTAAAAAATATTTTATTCATAAGAAATGTTTATGCGTAATTTATACAAAATGTGTGTGTGTGTGTGTGTGTAATTTATATGTAAAAATAAAAAATTAAATTGCATTACAATAAAATTAAAAATTAACATTTTTTTTTTTTAATTCTTCTCTGGTGGATCATCAGGGCTGGAGCCCGAACAGCCGCGTCAAATCAAAGATGTCGAAATATGTAATTCTGAAAAAGAAATAAAAATATTAAATATTAGATTCAATATTATAAGTTAATTATATAAATCTATTGGATCTTGTCATACCTGGGGTGTGGAATTTGTCGCATCGTTGCACTCTTCCAGTATCCGGCTGTATACTTTTGCCTCGCGTGTTAAGGCGAATCAATAAAATAGTAAAAATAGTCATAATCGCAGCCTTGTCTGTTGATTTCATCGTTGCTTCCGCGTATACCGATTTCTCGATCGCGTAAAAACTGTACCGGTGATATTCATTGCTCACTCCTGGATATTAGCTTATTATTTATATTCTCGAGAACTTCGATGACATCTCGGTGCTCTTCATCACACGAATAGTCTTTATAATTCATTTTTCGTGCTTCATTTATATTGCGTTCAACTTCTTCAAGATGTTCCATGACACGATTTTCGAACGCGGTCTCCATCTCTCGCCAAACGAGTCTCTCCGCGTTATCACCACTTGTGCTCGCGTAATCGCCACCGACGTGTACAAAACGTCTTTCTAGTCTTTTTTTCGCACCCTCGATTTGTGCGATTCGAACCACCAAAGATTGCTTATTTCCAATCGTGAGCCTTGGACGCTTAGCATGACTGCGTTCTTCGAGCTCTTCCATAAACTCGTCGCATCGTTGCATCCACGCTAAACATTCTTCCGCGGTAACGACTTTATCGGCCTGCTCCAACAGATCGCGTTCAATTTCTTCAAGATGTTCCATGTTTTATGAATGTCTTTTTCGCACTGCTTTATTCGAATTAATTCACTTCCACTTTTTTACTGTAGTCACCGGTTTTGATAGCAGCAGCCAAACGTTTTGGCGCTCGAACGCGACTTAACGTTAAAGATTGAAACTTTATTTGATCACACAGAGCAAGGTATATTCTCTTTCACGGATGACTGAGAACTGAACTAATGCTCAAGAAAGATCTTAAAGAGATAGAATTTTCAAAATTAACCAATAACGCGTTAATGTTTTCTCGGGGAAAAAAACGGAAAGGTTTGCATGTAACCCTGTAACGCACTAGAATATCTAATCTTCCGGCACCGGATATTTTATAAAAACTGAGTGATTCATGGAACTCGGAATTTATGTTTCTTTGGGTCTTATTGTCCCTTTGAACAAAAAAAGATAAGAAAAAATTTTAGAAATTTGTGACAATGTTTAAACATTATCGTGTGACGCACTAGAATATCTAATCTTATCTTCCGGCGTCGGAAATTTATAAAAACTGAGTGAGTCATGGAACTCGGAATTGATGTTTTCTTTTGGGTCTTATTGTCCCTTTGAACAAAAAAGATAAGAAAAAATTTTAGGAATTTGTGACAATGTTTAAACATATCGCACAGCGTGACGCACTAGAATCTTATCTTCAGGCGCCGGATATTTTATAAAAACTGAGTGATTCATAGGTTTTTTTTATTTATTTATTTATTATTTATAAATTTTTATAAGTAGAAATTGAAAAATTGATTTTTTAATTGATTGATCGATTAATTTAATTGATTGATTATTTATTTCTTTTATAAGAAGAAAAATTGATTTTTTAATTGATTGATTGATTAATTTAATTGTTTTGATTAATTTAATTGATTGTTTGATTAATTTAATTGATTGATTGATTAATTTAATTGATTGTTTGATTAATTTAATTGATTGGTTGATTAATTTAATTGATTAATTAATTGATTGTTTGATTAATTTAATTGATTGGTTGATTAATTTAATTGATTAATTAATTGATTTATTACCCACCCGTGACGTCATACCCCCACTCCCGTGTGACGTCATACCCCCACTCCTGTGACGTCATACCCCCACCCATACCCCCACCCCAATGTGAGTTAGAACCAGCCTAGCTTTACTATTAACGGGCCAAAAACGGTTATGAACAAGTCAAAAACGGCTATGGACGGGTCATGGATTGCTATCGAACGCCAACGGACGACAAAAAACCGCTATTAAAAGATAACAAACGGAAATAAACGGTTAAAAACAGAAATCGTAATTTCTTCGCATGTATTACGCGTCAATCAGTTGATGCCAATCAGTTAACGATCGCACCGTCGAAACATGAACTCATCGAAATCCAACGGAGGTAAAGTCGCCAGTTCCGACAGTTCTCCGTGTGTCATCGATAAACGAATTTCTGTTGGAATGTTGAATAAGTTCTTGCTGTTTTTTCGTGAAAAAATTAATGATTTATTTTAAATAATCAATAAAAAACATGTCACTGAAAGTATTGTCCATCGCTAGCCACTACTTTTTCCCATCTTTCTGGCAGCATTTGAATTCCACGTCGGAAAAACGACACGTCTTTTGAGATTATCCAAGAGTCAACCCATTTTTTAGCATTTTCATAAGAATGGAAGTGCTGCTCAACCAGGCCATGTGCCATCGATCGGAACAAGTGATAATCAGAAGGAGCAATGTCTGGTGAATACGGCAGGTGGGGTAGGACTTCCCATTTAAGCGTTTTCCAAGTAGGTTTTCACCGGCTTTGCAACATGTGGCCGAGCGTTGTCATACAGCAAAATCATTTTGTCGTGTCTCTGCTCGTATAGCGGCCGTTTTTCCTTCAATGCTCGGCTCAAACGCATCAATTGTAGTCGATAGCGATTTCCCGTGAAGGTTTCGTTCGGTTTGAGCAATTCATAATAAACTACACCCAGCTGATCCCACCAAATGCAGAAGCTTGGAACCATGGATATTCGGCTTTGCCGATGATGTTGATGCATGGCCGGGTTTACCCCACGATTTTCTATGCTAAGGTTATCGTAGTGTATCCATTTTTCATCGCCAGTCACGATACGATGCAAAAAACCTTTCCTTTTTGCCGTTGAAGCAGCTGTTCACACGTAAAAAGACGCCGTTCGACGTCTCTCGGCTTTAACTAGTACGGCACCCAATGACATTGCTTTTGAATCATTCCTAATACTTTCAAATGTTTCGAAACTGTTGTGTGATCAACTCCTAATGATTCTGTAAGTTCAGCTAGCGTCTGACATGAGTCTTCATGAAGTAATGCCTCCAATTCTTCGTCTTCAAACTTTTTCGATGCGCTAGAGCGTTCTTTATCTTCAACATCAAAATCATTATTTTTGAAACGCCTAAACCAATCTCTGCATGTTGCAGGGATTCCACTGTAGTCACTTAAGTCACTTTTTACAAGAAATATCATTTTTGATCACTTTTTTCATATTTTTACGTCGAAAAATCACTTTTTAGTCACTTTTTTAATTGTAAGCTATATATTGCTGAGAAACAGCAATGCATATGCTACAGTGATGCTGTGTGAAAAAGCGCCAAATTTTAAGCATCGCACCGCTGTCGATAATCATGATAATCACGACGCTGACGGTCCTATGATCGTTTTGTTGTTTAACAAATGATATGTTGTCTGAACGGAATTTTTGTTTCGCGACGTGTTTTCATGTTGTGTAGTCTGCATTAAATAGTTAGACAAGAAAAAGCAACATCAGTTTATTATATGTATATTAAATTAATTAAATCGATTTTTTAACCGTCAACAAATAGTTCTTCATATTTTATAAACTGAAAATTGTTTTATTTCATATTATTTTCAAAAAGTGAACTGATATGTAAGTAATTATTAATTTATTATGCATTAAATATTTATAATTATCTTCTTATATGTATTATTACATATTTATTTACTGCTTTACAGTTTATAATTTATAAGGTCTGTATTTATAAAGTCTGTACTTAAAGTTATAATGAGGCGATGTAAAGTATCAGAAAGCTGGTTTCAAAAAAAGGATAGCAAAAGAAGAAAATATGCTTTATGAAAAGAGAAACAGAAAATACTATTTCGTGCAAAATTTGCTGTAAAATTTTAAATATATCTTACAATGGATTCAAAACAATTCAATTACATGAAGAAACGCAAATGCACAAGAAAAATGAAAAAATAAAACTTGAAAATCAGATATCTTTCAGTGGCAATGCCTACAGAAATTTAGGAAAAAGGCACCATTACAAAAAGTGTTTTTATATTAGAGGAAGAAGTAATAAAAGCAGAGTTGTTATAAGTGTTAAAAGTTGTATTATCAGATTTCTCCGCAGCGTCATCAGACGATATAACAAACATTTTTAAGACTATGTTTCTTGGTGAAATATCATCAAAATTGTCAATGGGATGGATTAAGGGGTCATTCTACTGTGACGACCAAAAAATTGAGGTTTTTTTAGGGATGTGTTTCTCAACGAATATACTATATATTGAAATAAATCTTTTTTGTACTTATTAAAGTACATGTAAATAATATAGAAAAATTTTAAAGATTATGTTAATCATTGTTTTTCAGTGTTTTTTTATAGCGTGAATATGGCGTCTTAAAAAACATGTATGTCCATTGCGGGATTGATTTCTCGGCTTAGACACATCTGAAACAAAAAATTCAATAAGATTATTAATTTGTATGAGTGTCGCTATCGCCCGAACTAAAAAAAAAATTTATGTTAAAAAATAACAAAATGGCGCGGGTTTGAAAAACAAGTTTTAAAAATCACCCTTTTTTCCGATGATTTTGTTATGTAAAGAATGTGATAAACTAAAGATAGAAACATAATTGTAGTTCCCGCGATAATCACAGATGTAAGCAAAACAATAAGCTCTGTAAATTTGAGACCGATCGGTGCATTAGTTATTGAGATTTTTGTCCCACCGTGCAGAAAAAACCCGTTTCGAGAAAAACGCGTTTAAAGTTTGTAGTACTGAAAAATCGTGAAAAAAACATACTTACGGCTAATCTGCGATTCCTGCTCCATACAGTAGGCCTTCAGTTTCTTCAAACATATCTTCTGCATCGGCTCTAGCGTTTCTGCGTGCTGTTCTGACTTCTTTAGAAGCTTCGGAGCTGCGGCGGTTGGCGGTGCATATGCGCTCGTCGTTGTATTTCTTCGCGAATCGTATGGCATGTGGACCTATTTTGACCCCCATAACGTCCATCATTTTTAAAATTGGTTGAAATCCTTCATTAAAAATGCAGGCTGCAGTATACGCGGCGATTTCCAATATTTTTTTCCCACAAAAAACATGCTTTGGTGCGAGATTCCATACACACGAGTTGAAACTCTCATTATTATTTTGAGTGTTCGAACCAAAGCATCTTTCAAGTAAGACGATAATTCTTCATAAATAGGTTTTAAAATCTGCTGAACTTCCTCGTCGAGAGCGGGTGGATGCTCATATGAATCTAATAATCCTGCAGCCTCACTTTTACGCCACTCGCACCAAGAATCTGTGCCTGCCGGACAATGTGAATGCTGAGGGGCCTCGTCCGTGGAAATTTTATGGTAGTATGTGGCCCATACTGCATTTCTCATATCTTTGATGGATTCAGGATGTCGACGTATAGCTAAACCATAATAAGTAGATAGATCTTTCATTAACTTATTAAGTAACTGTACTGTTTTCGGAACACTTTGTGTTGACCTTTTCCTTTTACTTTTTGTGTTCTTTTCTTTCGGAGTTTCGGCTTGCTTTTTTGCCTTTTTTAACTAGGTTAGCTGTTTTTTAGCTTCTTTTGCTCTTCGAAACATACGTTTTTGCACATGTAGAATACATTCTTTTTTTTTGATAACGAAATCGTCGCCATAACATTTAGTATCTGACAAAGTCTTGAATATTTTTGTATTTGACATCTTTTTCTTCAGATCTTTGAAACATTTCGACGACGCCATCCACCTCCATTTTTCCGGCACTGCCCTCGTGATTCGCGTTACAATCCTGCTTATGATCTTCATACCATGCCTCATAATCGATAGTATCCTCTTTGCCTTTCCAATATTCGCAAGCTTTGCAAGTGCTTGATTTCACAACGATATCCAAGATTTTATTAGAATATTTTCCTATTAATGAAACAAGGCCCAAAAGAGAAGAAAAACCTCTTTTTGACCAAGAACCGTCTCCAGACACGGCAAGTTCATTTTGTGGATATCCGGCTTGGGAGTTTAGCGTTTTCTCTTCACTTACAGCTTTACTTATAACTATATCAAAAACTGTTTTTACAGCAACGCTTATATTTTCAATAATTCTATAATACGTTGTAATGTTGAAGCCCTGACCGAAATCCATCAATCCACAAAAGTTTTTGATGCCGTGTATACCAATCCCGATCAATCGCATAGCAAAAACGAAACGACGATTTATTTCGTAAGCATTATCAATCATAGGACAAGAGTTTATGAGTGTCTCTCCACACGAGCACTGTACACTTATTTTAAACCCAAGTCCTCGTTGCGCATATTGTATAAAAGTAACATCTTCATTACACTGTTTACACTTCAAAATTGTTTGCAAATTAGAAAAAACTAAAGCGAATTGTATGATACAGTAACTCATACTTTGATCATAGTGCACATTAAAACTTTTGTCACCGCTGTCTTTTAATTTTTTTGCTGAAGTACTCGCGAAAGTTGAAGATTGTTCATTAGTATATCGATTCCCGTGAAATTTTCGTTTTTTTAGACCATGATGTGGCCGTAAAACGGATTCTTTGCTAAATTTTTTGTCCATTTTAAAATGTATACTCCTAAACTAGAAAGCGCAGTGCTTTTACTGTTCCCAAATTCAAAAGTATACTGGTTTTGGCTTCGACCAAAACGTGCTGTTACCTCTAGTACAAATTAAAAAAAGGTCACGTTACAGTATACTGAGAACAACAAAAACAAGTACAGAGGCAAATCAGTTGTCCTCGATGACAGAGCCGTTAGCGCGCAATCAACGGGCGGAGCAAGCTACTACGCAAACTGGCTCTAAAACATCGAAATAGTTCGAATTTCTTCACCAAAATTGTACAATAGATTCTTAAATACATGTACTTTCGAAAAATGAAAAAAAAATCGATTTTTTTGAAGTTTAACAGTAGAATGACCCCTTAAATTAGGATATTTTTTAACTGAAGCCATCGGGCCCTACAGTTATAAATATTTATTACAAGATATAGGAAATGCATACACACTTGCCTACGATGAAACGACAAACACGGAATCAGCGAAAGAACTTCAAATAAGAATAAGGTAAAAAATTTTTTTATTAATGCCCATTGCAATATGTCAGCTTTATAATACAATATAACCTTTTAGAATTGAATTTAAAGATGTCAATTTTTGCGGATTATATTATTATCAATAAGTTTACAGCATTAAATATAGTTAATTAAATTTTTTTGAATTTTTAATATCTAAAATTGTTAATATCTAAATTTTTTATATCTAAAAATGTTAATATCTAAAATTTTTTATTAATGTATATAAATTATTTATTTTTTAAGGTATTGGTCTGACAAACATCAAAGAATAATTACAAGTCATTTGGAGACATTTTTTTGGGAGTCCGCAACTGCAGATATTATCTGCGAACACCTTAATTTAGCCATTAATAATGCTGGTCTCTCAAAAATTCGTTTATTAATGCTGGCAGCAGATGGGTCGAATGTAAACAAAAAAGTTTTTCAAATTATAAATGAAGAGATAAAAATAATTAGAAAAAAGCCACTTCTAGAGATAGGTTCGTGCAGCATCCATATCAGTCATAATGCATCTTAAAAGGTTTACAAGAATATGGAAGTGATGTTCAAGACTTTGTACTGGATTTGTATTACTTTTTTCATGAATGGCGAGAACAAGATTTTCGAGTTATTCAAGAACAGCTCGGGCTTCCTAACCACAAATTTATAAAACATGTAACTTCGCGATGGCTTACATTTAGTGATGCAGCTCAAAGAATAATGGAACAGTGGTTAGCAATTAAGAAATATTTTATTAATTTTATTCCCTTAAAAAGATCTGACCTAACAAAAACACAAAGATATCAAAGTATTTGTCAAAATTTGGGCAATAAAACTTTCAAATCCAGAATATTATTTGTAATTAGCAATGCTAATTCCTTTAAAAATTTAAATACTTTTCTACAGACAGATACTCCTCTCATTCATGAGTTGCATCAATCACTTGATGAGCTTGTTAAAAAAATTTTATTTAAATCTTTAAGGGGGGAAATTCGTATCTACGGCCGTTTTTTCAAGAATTGTTTTTGAGAAAATGAAAAAGATTATTAAATCGATATAAAGTACATTATAATATACAGGGTGATCCAAAATAACCTTCCATCTGTAAAATGACGTATTCCTGACACAATTCTAAGACGATTTTTTCTTTATCAAAATTTGATTTGAAGCGTTTTCGAGTTATAAGCAAAAATAGTTAGGAAATCACGCGTCGAGTACAGAAGGCAGGCAGGAGCGGCGCACCGCGAGCGTAACGCGGGTTCAGTTGACCGCCTGACGGGTGATTACCACCGCGTGAGTCGCTATTTTAATCTTATGACATAAAATTATGCTTTAAATAAAATTTTGCTAAAGAAGAAAGTGTCTTAGAATTATGTCAGGAATACGTGTTCCTTAAAATAAACATTACTTTAATAACAAAAAGTTGTTCCGGTTCGCCGGCCGTTGAACGCTGCAATCAGCTGATTGCTACACGCGATGTGTGTAATGCGTGTGTGCGTAAAAAAAGAGAGAGAGAGAGAGAGAGAGAGAGAGAGAGGAGAGGGAGGGAAGGAGGGAGAGATATTCATACACATGCACGTGCGTACGCATACACTTTTTTTCTCGCTCTCTTTCTCTCTTTTACACAAACACTTATGCACTCTCTCATTCAGTCACTCATTTACTCACTCACTCACCTGCTCACTCACCTTGTAGCAGCGTAGCGAATCCTCATGCTATGTGTTAACTGCTGCACCGTTATGATTAAGTTGTAGAGACACATCAAAACTTTTTGTAAATTACTTTCACAAATTACTCTCACTCGATTAACACAATACAGATTACGCGATAACGAATTCACTGATTTACTGACTACCGATATTGACTCACTACCGATTCACCGATACCAAAAATTACTTTAAAAGAAACGCGAATGCAAATAGCACATGACTCGACGCGAAGCGACGGACCGCGAAAACTGCGCGACCACCAGGCAGTGATGCCACTGGCGCAGCTCTGCTATATACGCACACAGAGGCAGAGCCCGTGTACGTGTGCGCTCGGCGGTTCGGCCAACTTCGGGCGAGTAGAAGAGCGCAGACGAATATCTCTGTCTCGCGAGCTATATTTAGTGCTGTCACACTATAGTCTGTGGCGTTACGTCAACCGATGAGCGCGACAGTGATAGGAGTGAGCGAGAGAGATATAACAACACAGCACGCGAGAAAGGCTCGATCCCAAACTTCGAGTTTTCTTTCCATCCTGTTGTTCTCATCTCGCTCGCTCCTATTACTGTCTCGGTTGCTCTTAATGACTTTTATTGCTACTTCGCTCGCTCCTGTTACTGTCTCGATTGCTCTTACTCGCTTTTATTGCCACCTCGCTCGTTCTTATTGCTGTTCGTTTCTACGCGGACATAATTTTAAAAATTTTATTATATAATTATATGATATATAATATATAATAGTATATATTGTAATATATAATACATATATAATATTATATATAATTTTATTATATATAATATTATATAATTATATATTTATTATATAATTATGTACATAAAAATATTTTATTAATTATAACAATTTTAATGAAATATATAAATAATTAAAAATAAAATTTCCGCCATAAATAAAAAATTTAAATTAAAATAAAATTTAAAAAATTAAGAAATAAAAAAATTAAGTTTATTCCATTTCTTCACTCCATAATATAACTAATGTACATATATATACATATATATATATATATATATATAGTATAACATAAAAAATAGGAAGAAAAAAATAACTAACAATATATATTGTAATTTTATAACAAAAATATATATATGTAAGAAACAAACATTATTCAAATCTAATAAAATACAAGAAGAATATTAAATAAAAATGACTAAGATAGAGATGAACAATTATATTATGTATGTTTTTTTAATGGACGACGTACATATCGTTGCTCAACGGAAACCGCGAGAAGGTAGTGGTCTCTTCCGTCAAAAAGAAATGTAAAAATTGTTTTTTTAAATATTATATTATATAAGGTAAAGTGGGGTGTAATGTGCCGGGTTTTGTTTTTGGAAGGATAACTTTCTCAAAAATGCATATTGTTGTAATGTTAAACATTGAATTTGTTGCTTAATTATTAATGAAGAACCTAAATAAAGTTAAAGTAATTTCGCAAATTTTGAAATTGTTTTCGGATAGACAAAAAAATATGTAAATTTGGGATTTTGAAAATTTGAAAAGTGTTGTGTGACACGACTGTGAATAGTAGATAATAGCATATTTTGTGGAATGTTCTATTATTAAACTTTGAAAAAATGAAAATATACGTTCATAATTATAATAGAGAAAAAGTACTAATCAGTTTCAGGGAACACTTCGCATTGAGAACAAGTGAAATATCCTGTTTTCATATTTGCACTTTAGAAAAACAGCCCAGATCGCATTCATTGCAAAAGAATTTTGTTATTTCTGTTCAGTTTTTTAGGCATATTGCGCAGATTTTTAAAGTTTTTTTAACTTCCTTGTCTTATGCAGTAAAAAAGCACACCTTGTTTTGTTGCCGGTAATTTCGCATTTTTGACACTTTGCAGCTCGACAAACGAATTTTTTTCGAACAATTCAAGCAAAGCCTCACAAACTACAACATTTTGCCTACAGAATGCTTTTTTTTTTATTTCTCTACGATTTTTTTTGACCGAGTTACACAACTTTGAAGCTAAACCTGCACTTTTTACAAATGATATCCGTACTCCGTGAAAAATCATCGTAGACAAAAACAAGAGCTACAACCATTTGAAAATAGCCTAATTTTGGTGTCTGGTGTTCCCTATTTTTTTGAGTAGTGTATTTAGTACTTCTAATGTTAGGAAACTGGAAAAAGCGCATATGTTTTACTTAATATAATAGAACATTCCACAGATATATATATATGTACATATATCATCTGTTCTGTCCTTTGTACTTTTCTATTTTTTTATATTACCTATCTTTCATCATATTTATTTTGTCTATCCTTTCTTTAACTTCATTCTACTTCTATCTACTTTAACTTTATTTATTTATTCATTAATTATTTATCAATTCATTCATTCGTTCATTCATTCATTCACTCATTCATTCATTCACTCATTTATCCTTCGGAAATGTAAAATATTATTTCCTTTAATATTATATTAAAATTATTATATATAATATAATATTTAAAAAAACAATTTTTACATTTCTTTTTGACGGAAGAGACCACTACCTTCTCGCGGTTTCCGTTGAGCAACGATATGTACGTCGTCCATTAAAAAAACATACATAACATAATTGTTCATCTCTATCTTAGTCATTTTTATTTAATATTCTTCTTGTATTTTATTAGATTTGAATAATGTTTGTTTCTTACAATATATACTGTTACAATATATATTGTTAGTTAATTTTTGTTATACTAATAATCAGTCATTTATGTATATTTCTGGCAGATACTTTTTTTTAGAAAGACATACACGTCGACCAAAAGTGGATTTATAACATTCATTCTTTTTTTATTTTTTTCTTCCTATTTTTATATGTATATATGTTTATATGTTTATATGTATTTTTATATATAATTTTATATAAAATTAAAAGAATATAATTTTTAATACGTACATATATACATTTTATTATTTTATATATGTATATATATATATATATATATATATATTTATGTACATTAGTTATATTATGGAGTGAAGAAATGGAATAAACTTAATTTTTTTATTTCTTAATTTTTTAAATTTTATTTTAATTTAAATTTTTTATTTATGGCGGAAATTTTATTTTTAATTGTATATTTCATTAAAATTGTTATAATTAATAAAATATTTTTATGTACATAATTATATAATAAATATATAATTATATAATATTATATATAATAAAATTATATATAATATTACATATATATTATATATTACAATATATACTATTATATATTATATATCATATAATTATATAATAAAATTTTTAAAATTATGTCTGCGTAAAAACGAACAGCAATAAGAACGAGCGAGGTGGTAATAAAAGCGAGTAAGAGCAATCGAGACAGTAATAGGAGCGAGCGAGGTAGCAATAAAAGTCATTAAGAGCAACCGAGACAGTAATAGGAGCGAGCGAGATGAGAATAACAGGATGAGAAGAAAACTCGAAGTTTGGGATCGAGCCTTTCTCGCGTGCTGTGCTGTGTTGTTATATCTCTCTCGCTCACTCCTATCACTGTCGCGCTCATCGGTTGATGTAACGCCACAGACTATAGTGTGACGGCACTAAGTATAGCTCGCGAGACAGAGATATTCGTCTGCGCTCTTCTACTCGCCCGAAGTTGGCCGAGCCGCCGAGCGCACACGTACACGGGCTCTGCCTCTGTGTGCGTATGTAGCAGAGCTGCGCCAGTGGCATCACTGGGTCTAAGGTGTTAACAATCCGCCACAACCTTTTATAACCTATACTAGCAGCAAAGCGCGAATGCTGAGTTCCGTTCCGTTACTGAATTTGTTCACTGCGTGATACAGAGTGCGGAATAGCTCTGATTGGCTCTTTCTATGACGGACGATCTATTTCGCATGACGCATCACGCACCATGTGACTGTACTCTTAGGGCAGTGATGCAAACTCGCCCACGAAAACAGCGCGCTGTAGAGGTGGTGGGGATGGAGAGGGGATGGCTGTCCGTGGGTGCCACTGTGCCAGCGTTCGGCACAGCCACGGAAAGCCATCCCCTCTCCATCCCCACCACCTCTACAGCGTGCTGTTTTCGTGGGCAAGTTTGCATCACTGCTCTTAGGGTACAGTCACATGGTGCGTGATGCGTCATGCGGGATAGAGCGTCCGTCATAGAAACAGCCAATCACACACACAACTCGTACGGGATGCGTTATGCGGAATAGCTCTGATTGGCTGTTTCTATGACGGACGCTCTATCCCGCATGACGCATTACGCACCATGTGACTGCACCCTTAGGCTGAAATCACATGGTGCGGAATAGAAGTACGGAATAGAGAGTGCGTCATAGGTCTAGTTTCCACCGAAGCACCTAATCCGGCGTAGAACCGAATTTGAGTCGATGGAAACGTGATAGATTAACTCATTTCACTCCATATATGTAATACTTCTATATTGCTAATAGAGCTTCGACGACGGTGCAAACACTACGGCGCAGACGTAAATCCTCTCTTTCTTCTCGAGTATTACAGCTTTGTACGCATGCGCTAACAGCGTTAGGCAGACGCGACCAGGTAATGTTTTCTTTTTTCGTGTTCTTTCCGTCTCATTTTCTAATGCTTAGTCTCTCGCTCACACTCACTCAATAGACGCGCCTGCGCATAATGAGGCTTGACCGTCTATGCCCATTAAGGTAAAATCAATAACCGACTTCAAACCAGCATCAATAATATAAACTTGGAGCTTTATTTAACGTTTCGACCTATAGTTCAGGTCCTTATAAAAAATCTACAATATAATATGATTGAAAGGTATTATAATACAATAAATAAGTGCAAAATATAATCAATCTGTGACTCACATGAAAGATGGTCCGATGGATGATTAAAAATTTGTTAATAGATTACATAGTTGGGAGATGTAAGCGCGTCTGATGTCGATGACATCGATACAAGAAGTGATCGTTATATAAAATGTGAGTCAGGCGCAGGGGACAAATTTTATTATAATACATAAATACACAGTAAACATTGAATATAGATATGAAAACAAGTCGATGGGATAAAATGATAACAATAAATTTTATAAAACTGTGAGAAAATAAGTAAAAATAAAACGGCAATGAGTCAAAGAAATAAATAAGTAAAAACAACGGGTCATTGAACTAAAACATTATAAATAAGAATAATAAGTAGAACAGTGGGTCAATAAACTAAAACATTATAAATAAGAATAATAGGTAAAAACAGAAGGTCAATAAACTAAAGCATTATAAATAAGAATAAATAAGTAAAAACGTAGGGTCGATAAAATGAAAAATTATACATAAGAAGATGTAAGTAATATCTGAGATCTAATTATAAAATATTCAATAGTCCGTCATAAATGGAAATCAGATTTTCTGTGTCTCTTTTGGAGTTAATTGCAACATTGCTACGCTTAATAAAAAACATCTCTGCTATCTCCCTTTTCTTAGTATGTATTTCCTTATGAAGTATTTTAGGGTTGTCCCAGTCAAATTCATGTTCATGATATAATCTGTGTGCTGACCACTGAATGATTGTCAGGAGGTTTTTTAATGTTATTGCGATGTTCGTTGAGTCTGGTTAATAAATGTCTTTTAGTCTGACCTATATAACACGCATCATAATTCGAACAGTCAATTTCGTAGACTATCTCAGTCTGTTTAAGGATGCTGAGTGCATCCTTTCCATTTTTTATAATGACGTTTAATTTCTTGGAGATAGTATAAAGAACTTTAATGTTAATTTTACCGAGGATACGTTTGAGGATCTGTTACTGGAAATTTTATTATCAAACGGAGCAACGATGCAATTACTCATGTCAAAGGGAATGTTGTAATGGGAGTCGTTGTTAATTTGTCTGAATTGTAGTATGTTAAGCCTATTTTTTATGTGTCTCTCAATAAATGAATTGGGGTACAGATTATTACGCAGGATTTCTTTTACAATGCGAATATTGTCTTTGTGGAATCTGTCATTGGAGAGAAGGATGGCCCTGTCAACAAGGTTGGTGATAATGTTTTTCTTGTATTTTAATGGGTGATTAGATAAAAAATTGATATATCTTCCTGAGAAAGTGGGTTTGCGGTACCAATTTGTTATAAGTATACGTTTATCTCTAATAATGCTTGTGTCGAGGAATGAGATTGAGCCGTTATTCTCCAGTTCGTGTGAATTTTAAGCGAGGGTGATAGTTATTAAAAACATTTAAGACCGTGTTGACTTTAAGTGTGGGAACAATCAAGAAAATGTCGTCTACGTATCTGTAAAAAGCTGGAATTTTGAATTTTAGAAGACTAATGCAGTGCGTTTCCAAATCATCCATGACAATGTCGGCAAGAATGGGAGAGAGTGGAGATCCCATTGGGCTGCCGAAGATTTGCTCATAGAAAGAACCACCGAAGCCAAAGCATGTGGAGGAGAGGATCATGTTTATGGCGAATAGAAATTGTTGTAAGTTAAATTTGGTTGTTGGTGCAATGTAATTCCACTGTGTCTCAATTGCTTTAAAAACTAAGTCTTTGGGTATGTTATTGTACAGTGCGGTGGCATCAAGAGACATAAGAGTTTCGTTTGTATGTATGGGAAAGTTGTTTAAGTTTTTTGCCAGAGTCCAACTGTCTTTGATATGTGATTTTGGCTTCGGGATGGATCTTTCGAGCACAGTGTATAGGTATTTGGCAACTTTGTATAACGGACTCCCCGATGCCGATACAATGATGCGAAGAGGGTGACCATTTTTGTGAATCTTCGGCAGCCCATAGCATCTCGGGAGATTTCCATTAGTACAACGTAGAGTTTTGAACGTATACTCATCAATAATAGAGTTAGCCTTCCAGGATTTTATTAATTCATTCATGTTGTTTTGTAAAGAGTTTGTGGGGTCCCTTTTCAATTTTTTGTAAGTTGTTTCGTCATTCAGTAAATTTAACATTTGTTCATGGTATTCATTTCGGTTAATTATAACTGTCACTTGTCCTTTGTCGGTGTTAGTAATGAGTAAGTCATTGTTCTGTGTTAAAAATTTTTTTTGCACTCATGAAATTCCTTAAAAATGAATCTGTCCGTTAAATCTATGTGTTTGTCCGTTTTTAAAAAATTCGTCAAGGTGTTACTAATGGATGTTCGTGTGGAATCAACGATTTTTTGATCAAATTTATAAGCAATGTTTTCAAAATTCTTAATGATCCCCATTGAAAAATCAACATGATCCCTTACATTCTTTTTATCTAAAGGTAGCGCAAACCTATCACCCAAACTTAGAAAATTTAATATTGACTCAGGAATTTGTTTGTTACTTGTATTTACGATCCATTTTGAAGTATCAACGTTTTTAAAAGGATTGTGAGAGATGTTTAGCTTCTTCATGAGAAAATTAAATTTATTACATGCTTTATGTTTGCAATCTACTTTGTAAACAACCAATCAGAGCTTTGCAGAAAATGTCCTAGATACTACGGCAAAGTTCTGATTGGCTATTTCTATTCCGTACTTTTATTCCGCACCATGTGATTTCAGCCTTCGGTCCATGGGTATGACAGGTTTCCTAACCTTCTTATACTGTCAACTTTTAACTGCAAATATCTCGCTTCGTAGAGCAGAGCGACACTTTTTTCGGTCAGATTCTTTCGTTTCAAGCAAAAACGCGTTGAATAAGCCTATTTTCATCAATTTCTGAGGTGAGGGAACTAAACTGAATAATTACCAATAGAAGTTATTTCGTGATAGAAGAGGTATAAAGTCTTGTTTAATTGCACAAAAATAAGCAAATTCTTGATCGCTTGACACCTACTAAATATTATTGTATAACATTACACTATGAAGCTATTATTGCAAGTTTTTCTCTTGCAATAATAAGGAGTTTATTTTGTCCAACAGTACTTACAAATTATTAATACAAATTTATTATTTGCATGTATTAAGATATTTGATCAAAATAATGTTTTACATTGTGTCCGATTTCCAATGTATAACGTCCGATATTCAATATGATTGATTTATATACTTAGATCTAACGAGAAAGATACTAAAGATAAGAACCATATCATATTAGATATCAGACTTAATATGAATTCTTCATAACATATATCAAATTAAAATATTATTTTAATATGTTATTTATTTTAAATGTGTGCACATATTTTTTTCCTTTTTAAGTAAATGAGATTTTTAAAGTTCTAAGTAACATGATACAGCTGCTATCCATTCAATGATATAAAAAAGTTATCAATCTTCGCCTAATCCATATAATTTTATGATACAAATGTATGAGATAAAGACTTTATCAAGACTTCTACTATTACTACTATTACTATACTATTACTATTACTACTACTACTACTACTATTACTACTACTACTACTACTACTACTACTACTACTACTGCTACTACTACTACTATTACTACTACTATACTATTACTACTACTACTACTATTACTACTATTACTGCTACTAATAATAATAATTATAATAATAATAAGCTAAATATTTTATAAGTGTAAGTTATACTTAAATTACCAGTAATTTACACTTTGTTGATTTAATTTAAATTACAGAGGAAATGTATTGATACATAACGATATGATATCGTTATTTATTTATAAAGTTGGATGGCTCAGCAAATAAAAATAGTTGCATATATTACTGTCCATCAATTTTATAACCAATCTTAACACTCTGTTTCAAAGATAAACATGATATTTGAACCAAAAACTGGCATAAATCATGATTAATAATGAATTAATTTTAATTAGAAATCTATATTACAAATAGCCTACAGTACATATTTATATTAATAATGGAAATGAATAAAAGTTACAGATCTATTATAATGTTGGAAGTATAAATTGTTATATGGAAGTATAAGCTTCTCTTTTTGACAAGTTATACACAAATGTTTCTTGAACACTTCTTTTTACTAAAAACGATAAATGTTTAGAAAAACAACAACCTCACCAATGACACTGACATATGTTGTCTTCATTGTGAGTCATCTTGACCTTCAATCACTTTGATCGTGATTCATTGATAAGTGATTCATGATTAAAGTTTTAAAGTGATTGAAAAAAATTCAGTTTATTTTAATTTTAATTTTTGGATTATGTACTTATTTTTTCTAAATTCTAAAATCGACTAACAAAAATCAATTTAGTAAATATTTACCTTTACCTCTTGTCTCAAATGATTCTGGTTGACTTTGACTTCTATTTTAACTTCTATTTCTTTGCCATCGGTAAAAAAAAGTTATAAAAGAATAAACCTAGGAAATATTTATATAATTGTCCTAAAAACAGGATGAGGGTGAACCTCGTTTCGCATGAAAAAGTTGTTAACCTATGTGAAACCATATGACGATGGAAGTAGTTCATCCTGAAAGCAAGGGTGAATGGTTGGACCTCGCTTCACGTGAAAAATTAGAAATTCATATATGATTTCACATAAAATTGAAATTTTTGACTCTCCACCTCTCTTTCATCTCCTTTCCTCACCTACTTTCAATGAAACTATTTTCTCGATTTATTCCTCATAACTTTTTCTACTGAGTGATGAAAAGTCAGTAGTTAATTTTTTTACAATTCAAATGTCCTTTTAATGAATCAAGATCGCTAAGTGATTGAAGGTCAAAGTGACTCAGAATGAAGACCTTGATATCATCAAGGTCATTGATGTGAGGTTGCTACTCTTTTCTAGACATTAAAATCTTGCACGTTATAATTCCATTCAGCTCCATGCAAAAAAAAACCGTGCAAGAAATTACAACAAATTGTGTACAATAATGTTATCTTGTAGACAAATATATCAAACAATTATATATAATTGTATAATTATTTTATGCATCCTTCGTTATAAAATTTTAACTGTATTGCTCTAATTGAAATTATATCTTTCGTGATACTCTCTGACCAGAAAGTTCTTCTTTTATTCTTAAAACGTATGTCAAAATCATGGTATACCTTTTACCATAAATTATCGTATTTGTATCTTTTACCATAAATATCCGAGATTCGTTACGAACTTACTAGTAAAAATGAAGTCTCTCCAAGAATGTTAGCAACTTTGGGTTCTTGCCAGTAATATCTATTTTGATTTCCCAATAAAACAATTTCCTACTTGAAAATAAGTACTTTATCTCATAACATAAACATAATATTTAAATTAAAAAGATAATCTTTTTTTCGCCAGTGGTTAAAAATCAAATAAAAAGACAATAGTTGACAGCAACCTGGTAAAATTGATAGCTTTATTAGCAATCGTAACGTTTCGACCCGCAGTTGGATTTGCCGTCATGAATTTAAGACGGGCACTCTGTGTCTTACGGATTGACACCGCTCTCTCTTCAATTGTTTTATACACAGACTCTTTTTGAAACACAACGTATTTATACATGCGCTGTTGAACTGTAACATTTGTTTGAAGAAAACCCGAACCAAGGGTCGAAACGTTACGTTGCTAATAAAGCTATCAATTTTGCCAGGTTGCTGTCAACTATTATCTTTTTACATAATATTTAATTCGGAAATTTATCATTATTCATGTGAGAACAGATTTTGACTATAAGTTTCAATATATGTATAGCTAATTATTATTTTTTCACCCGATATTTTATTGTCATGTAGTCTCATATAGATATCACTAGAAAGAAGTTACTAACGCTCATGAAGATTCAACGCTCACGTTTTTACAAGTTCACGATATAACAAATTTCGGATATTTACAGTAATATATCCATATATTAAAATTACAATAGTAGTATTGTAAAGAGTAACATTCAAATACAACGCGTGGATGTTAATACAATCCACTTATCTTCTATGACGTCCAAGATAAGCCTTGCAATTTGGACAGGTATGATGAATATCCATACATTCGTCGATGCAACATGGAATCAAGCAGCAACCAAACCAACATCTAATACAAAAGAAAACTTTGTTTTATTATTATTATGTATTATATATATATAATACATAATAAGTATTATATATGTATATACAGGATGTCCCAGAATCACAGGCCAATACTGATAGGGTAGGTAGGGGATGGGGTGGAGATGGGAATGAGATAGGACACCTCTGTCCGATCATGCACCCCCGCGGAGATACAGAGGGTGGAAGTTGTACGAATCCGCGGCGCGCTATGACAAGCCGCTTATCGGTGAGGCGAGCGTGCAAGTAGTGGTGTTGTCTCCACCAGTATTGGCCTGTGATTCTGGGACACCCTGTATATATGATATTATATATACTATATACTATTATACATATATATATATATACAAATATATATAATTATGTATTACAATATAAATCTATATAACACAATATAAGTCTCAATATTACTCATAATTACCCTAGCAATGCTATGATAACACCTGAAATATAAGCGATCATGCCAGGTTCAGTTTTTGTTGTTGTATCTATTTCAGCATGACAATGTGGACAGATTGTATGAGTCGATTGTGGTCCAAGTGGAACAATAGTCGTGACTATAGTAGGCCCATTTGTATCTGCAAAAAATAGCAACAGAGAATGCAATTAATAACATGTATATTTTTATCAATTATGATAATAAATTCAATATTTTTTCAATATACAAGTTTGCGCAGGTGTAAATGGACTAGCTGGAGGAACACCTCCCATATTTTGGGAATAAGCAGGTGGTGCATAAGGTGGTGGTTCATACGGTGGTGGTGGTCCATTCTTATGCATGATGTTCTTTTACCTGTCAATATCAGAAATTTGATGTAATGCTCAAACATTCAAAAATCTTCTCTTAATCTAGCAGTGCCAAGTCTTGCTATGCAATAATGCATCAAAACATATAAATTTAAATCAGGTAAGGATATTTATATACTTCAATTTATATAATTCAACTTACAAATTGTAAAATGAAAAATCATATTAGATAAAATGATCTAGTATTGTCTGCCACTATATTTCAGGTGTTATGTATGTTGCTAAAAATATAGATTGTGAAACAGTGAAAAATAGAGAAAAACGACAAGAAAGTCCAATGTTTACTTGATAGCAGTTTTTGGTCATAAAATTTCGCGTAAGGAAACGAAATAAATGCAGAATTTTGAACAAATCCAAACTGTCGTGTACATATGATGAAACTAGGGATGCGTTTCGTTGTCCAAATATATGGGAATGCTGATTGTGAAATTTAATGTACATTCCTAGCGATATTCTTATCTTGTTTCGGTCTGCGATAGCGTGCTGTGATAACAACTGTGCGACATCAATTACTTACTTCCTTGAAGAAACAATAAAATTTAATCTTTCGTTTGATTATTGGATATCCGATGAGAATTTCTGATTTCTATTACACACACATGTAATAACGAATCATCCGTCACATCCGTGATGATCTATGAACTCGTATAAACACAAGTATATGTCTACATATACATAATAACCTATAATTACGTTCAGAACCACACTCAGGAGTATCCTTAAGCCGCATTCAGGGGTACGTTCCAAAACCTTACTCGAGTGCACCATAATACTAGAAGTACTATAGCATACGTGACATATACTATAGCAACTTCTAGTGTTATAGTCACCCGGGTAAGGTTTTGGAACGTAGCCCAGACAGGACACATCAAGCAGCAACTAATAGGGGGGCAATATTTTCTACGGCCTACGCCATTGCCATGGTGGAAGGAAATAATGTAAGGACTTTTGGCTTCTGCACACAGGACGCGGAAATGCTTGCCGCGCGGCAAAAAGCGACGCAGTAGCCAATAAACTTAAAGCTCTTATGGAAAAGTGGTACGTTGATTGGCTACCGCGTCGCTTTTTGCCGCGCGGCAAGCATTTCCGCGTCCTGTGTGCAGAAGCCATTTGACTATATTAGGTTGCATTCCGTCTTAAGCCTAGAGGTTTGTTCGCGTCGCTTGCCCCAACGTGCTCCTACTCGCTCCAATACGCTCCAAACTATAGTATTACGTTACGTATACTATAGATTGGAGCGTATTGGAGTGAGTAGGAGCATATTGGGGTATTGCGACGCGAACAAACCCAAGAACACAATGAGAAGTACAGGCAATAGGAACAGGGAACAGGGAACAAGGAATAAAAAATTATTGCCGTCAATTCACAATGATGGCGATAGCGACAAGAGCCGTCCAATCACAACTCAGCGGTATAAATGCTCAACATATAACCTATAATTTAAACTGTTTTGTTGAAAAGAAAACTGTGCATTTTTATATATTAAATATATAAAATACCATACGGAAATTCAGAGTGTAATGTAAGTATTTACTTGTTAAGTATATTTTTTTATTCCTTGCATTACATTCTTTGTAATGTTCATTAACATTACTTTTTCTAGATTTTCTCACAATGGATGATTATTTCGAGGAAGATTTATTGTTATTTCTTGCTGCTATCCAAGTATCTGGATTAGGATTATATAATATGTGGAAAAAGAAAAAAGTTAAGCGCTGGGTGAATAGGAAATGGTGGGTGCGACCATGGTAGAAGGATATATGGTATGCGCAAAACGACGCGTTCTCTCTCTAAAATCTGCTGTTTCTTTCTAATCGCGTCCCGCAAAAATACATATCTACCAACATAAGGAAATCCCTAGAATTCTAGGGATGTAAGTGGCGATACATTGCAGAATTGACTGACTAGACTGTTACAATATACGAATGTGTATTATGTGACATATTATACAATATAATATAATTAAATATTTATATAATTATATTTATATATATATTTATATGTATATTATAGAATATTGCCACCAAATTCTAGCCAATTAATTACAAAAACTAATTCGCACAAAATTAAAAGGAAAGGAATAACAAGAATAAAATTTTTAATAACAAGAGTAAAATTTTTAATAATAAGAATAAAATTTTTTAAATAACATTTTAATTAACATTTTAAAATAACATTTTTAATCTTTTGACACCCACTGTCAGTGCTGTTTCCTTTTCGAGATTCATTGTCTCTAATCTTACACGGAGATCGGCATTGGATGTTTTCAATGTTAAATTTTGGGCAAGAATTGCCTTTATCTGCTGTTCCTGTTCTGTTAATTTCAATTTTAATGCCACGTTATTCGCTTGAAGAAAGTTTTGTTCCTGGAAGTGGTTCTCCGATGAATTTCTATGAAATTCTCCAAGTGACCGATAATGGTTTAATTCTTCTTTCATCCACTTTATTGTCTCATGCGGATTCTCTTCCTTGCGTGTCGTGTTGTCATGGCCACTGCTGGTGCAATTGTCGTCCACAAATCTGAAATACAAATACAAATGTTAGCATTACAGCTCTTATGAATTTTTACATTTTTTTCAGTACTATTTTAAAAAGCATAAATATTTTTTTTCATAAAAAATATTGCTGATAACGTAACAAAATATTGAATCATGCAGCAGGTTATTAAATATTTCTCACCGATGCCGACGTTTCAAAGGTGAACTTCCTTCCTCGCTGAAATACTCGTTCTTCTCTTTTCTTGTGATCTTCGACGTCAAACGAGTTTTCCCAAATTTCAATTGACGAACGGCTGAAAGTTTACTACGCCTATGTAGTACAGCTTTCTTTCTTTCACATCTAGAAAAGAAATGCATAAGTAAGGTAACTCGAAAACTTGGTAAGTCGGAAAAAGTCACAGCAAAAAGACAATAGGTCTCAAATCTTAAAACCAATTATAGATATTTGTTATCTATTATACAAATGTTTTTCACAAAATGTTAGAAAAAAAATAAACAATCAATCCGAAAATATACCATTTTTCGTATTTTCATAATCATTGACACGGTACACTGTTTTTGAGATAAAAGGGTTGAACCGATTGACTTAACATTTTTCTCACAACTTGTTAAATATTTTTGTGAGACAACTATGTAGGCGATGAGCGATTTTTTAATTGTCATTCATTTCTTGGTAGATTGAATAATTCAAAAAAATTTATTTTTTATTGAAACCAATAGATATTTGTCAAAAAACCCGAATTGATATATCTTCAAAGTGAGTATTACGAACCTTCTTGGAAATGTAGAATTCCGTACGTTGCACAACGAATCAAAAGGCCTTTCTGGTGTTCTATTGACCCTGCCATTTGGTTCCGACAAAGGATTTCTGAAGACATGAAAAGAATAAAGTTCGTTATTCGTAGTAATGAGTACAGATTTTTTAAACATATTGTGCTTACAAAATTGCAGTCGGTAGTAAAAAACAGTTTTCAGACTTTCGGTCTCAGACCACGAGTAACAGAAAGTACTCAACAGCAGGTTTGTTTAATAAGAATCTGTATTCTATGAGACTTCACCACTGATAATGGCTTTTATAAACTTTTCATTGCCCGTGGTATAACTAAAGATCTGAAAACTGTTTTTTTAATGACTTTATTGATATCGGTAATGGTTTTTAAGTACTGAAATATATTGATCTATGAAACTATTATTATTAGTAGGACTAATTATGTACTTGTATTGTGATACATACCGACAAGATACTGACGTTGTTGGAGTTTCATGCTGACCTGTCATATCTGTCTCATCTAGCATACTCAAATCAGGCAAAGGTTCTGTCATCATTCTTAATATGGGTGTTGATGAATGTGGCAAAGATGAAAGTTTCGGCTCAGCCGATGAGATTCTCTCCATTGATGGGCCTGGCACAGGCGACAGACTTGCAGCATTTATTGGTGCTACAGTTGACGAAGATAGACAAACCAAATTAAAGGTCCGCCTAACAATGTTACAATTTACATTGCCTTTATGATGTGCCCTAATGAAGAAAATATAAATGTAATTGATTGTAGTTTCATTGTCACATAATTCTTGGAGCAACAGTTGATCCATAGTCATCTTGTCATGAGCACATGAATATCAATAATTTATGTTAACTTAACTTTATTATTCTTAATAATTATTTTTAAAAAAGCGAACATCAATATTTGCTCTGTTTAAAAAAATTACACATCCAATTTACTGTTCGTTTGTTGCTAACAGATGCAACGTTGGTACAGCAGTTGGCAAAAGTTGTCTCTTAAAAATATTTTTTCCTCTCTTCTTCTTCTTTGGTTGAACAAAAGATTTGGGAGTAAAGTGTACGGAACAAATTTGTGCTAAAATAACAAATAAAATTGATTACACGTTACAAAACTTTTCTGATCTTTCAAACAAGTTTTTGTTACTTCATGATACAGTATATCTAAATAAATAAATTTGAATTTTATCATGCAGAAGCATACCGTTAACGACGTTAGAAGGCAATACGACCTCTCCAATGCGCCGAAACCATCCTTCACGGATTATTTCGTTATCCGGTAATTTATGAAAATTTGCTTGCTCGGATGTGCATGTTCTGCAATTATTTTTGCAAATTTTCACTATGCAGCGCACCATTTTTAATGATTTTTCACATTTCACGTCACTCACGTTTCGACAGAAAATGTCAACAATAACTATATATATAATAAACTATATATATAACACAAAGTGAGATGGAAGAAAATAATCAGAGAGTGCGAAAAGGACGCTATACACCAGTCGTGCAAACTTTTCAAAGCTAAACATTTCGTTTTTCGCAGTTGTCCGCTCTGTACTTTTCTTGCCGCCGAAGGCTGAAAAGGGGCGTGGTTTACGAGTTTTGCGCATACCATGTATCCTTCTACCATGGGCGACCCATAAATGTAAAACGTGGCGAGTATGGTGATTTTGTAACTCTTTTTACGGAGTTGAAGGAAGATACTGATCTCTTCTTTCGATATACAAGGATGGATGTAGACACATTTTACGAGCTTCTACATATGGTTGAACCTTATTTGCAAAAAAAAAGCATGAGAAAACCAATTTGCCCTGAACGACTTGCGATAACACTAAGGTAAAGCATAGTTGTGTTAGATACTCTAACATTTTATATAGGTAATTCTTCAGAGTAACTACAGCAGCACCAAATTCAATAAAATTTGGTATATCGACGTGTTTTTGCACGAAACTCACGAATCTGGCCGTAAAAATTGTCGCTCTGCTCTGCGAAGCGAGATATTAATAGTTAAAGTTCGCGACTCGCTAGGTTAAGAAACCTGTCATATCGACGATGCACGGACTGACTGAGCATGCGGATTGGTGAACGCAGCTCAGCTGACCATGCGCAGTGACGAAACGCAGGTCAGCTGACCATGTAACGTCATAAGTCCGCGAAATTGAAAAAGGATACGAGTTAGGTCAATCGCGTGGAGGCAGTGTAAAATATACGCGTGGAAAGTTGCAAACCCATGTGGAACCGAATTTTTACTGGCCGCCACGCGTAGCCGCGCGCTTCGCGCGCGGATTAAAATTATAACCAACTCGCTGCGTGGAGGCGTAGCCAACAATGTAGAACTCGACTCTCTCACCGCCTCAACCCCCATCCCTCCCCCCCGCTTCGCGGGGGGGGGGCGGGGGAGGCGGCGAACGCAGTAGAATAATCATATGGAAGTTTGCAGGAAATTCGCAACAACAATGTTAGGCTTATTTGAATTTGTACAAGTTATCCACAATAAAAACGAATTAATAGATTTTTTAATTAAGCATGGCATAATAACAAATACAATTAAGTGTAGTCAGTGCGGTAACGATATAAATATTAATAAAGATACACTGACATATCGATGTGGAAAACGATATTACATAAAGAATGAACATAAGAAACGTGTTCTCAAGTCCTGCGACTTTTATAAAATTTAGTTTTTAAGATTGACTTGTACTTGGTCCCTCGGATGATATAGATGATATGGATGGCTGATCTTCAGTTTTTCCACAACTGGATATTGGAGGATACATCTCCGCGATGATTTTAAAAAAAGCTTCGATACGTTCCAGTCGTTTATAGGCACGTTTGAAAAGAAAAAGCCTAAAAAGCCTAACATTGTTGTTGCGAATTTCCTGCAAACTTCCATATGATTATTCTACTGCGTTCGCCGCCTCCCTCGCCCCCCCCCCGTGAAGCGGGAGGGGAGGGATGGGGGTTGAGGCGGTGAGAGAGTCGAGTTCTACATTGTTGGCTACGCCTCCACGCAGCGAGTTGGTTATAATTTTAATCCGCGCGCGAAGCGCGCGGCTACGCGTGGCGGCCAGTAAAAATTCGGTTCCACATGGGTTTGCAACTTTCCACGCGTATATTTTACACTGCCTCCACGCGATTGACCTAACTCGTATCCTTTTTCAATTTCGCGGACTTATGACGTTACATGGTCAGCTGACCTGCGTTTCGTCACTGCGCATGGTCAGCTGAGCTGCGTTCACCAATCCGCATGCTCAGTCAGTCCGTGCATCGTCGATATGACAGGTTTCTTAACCTAGCGAATCGCGAACTTTAACTATTAATATCTCGCTTCGCAGAGCAGAGCGACAATTTTTACGGCCAGATTCGTGAGTTTCGTGCAAAAACACGTCGATATACCAAATTTTATTGAATTTGGTGCTGCTGTAGTTATTCTGAAGAATTACCTTTATATATTTTATAGATATATTTGTATAATGATTAATTAAAGTATAATAATAAAATTATTAATTTAGTTCTTTCAATGGTAATACTTAAGAATACGGGCCTCCTCACCGTTTTCGTTGAAACTTTACAATATTGCGTATTTTGGTCCGTAAAACACGAATATGAAAGTTAAAATCGTCGCTCTATTCGTCTCTCGCAGTTATAACGTGTTGAAAATTGACAGTTTCGGGGTTATGAAACCTGTCGTACCGACGATGTACAGACTGTCTGAGCATGCGCAGTGATATACTGCAGATCAGCTGACCACGCCAGCGTCAAAAGTGCGCGAAATTGAAAATGTTAAAAAGGATACAAGTTAGGTCAACCGCGTAGGGGGTCCCGGGGGCGAAGCCCCCTGGTCGGGGTCCAGGGGGCGAAGCCCCCCCCACTATCAAGTACCGAGTTCTATTACAAAAAGAAATTTGCCGTCGCGTACGATTTATCACGGATATCTCTTGTCTCGGGATTACTTTTTATCGTTGAAATCGATACGTCGTCCATTTGTAAGGTACCGAATAGATCGGCGAGATTTCTATACGAGATAGGACGTTTTTACTCGCGACGTTTCACCACGCGTCCCCACACCTTGCGTCAGGGGTCTGTGCTAATCTTTTCGGTTTCAATCATTTTTAGTATAACGTAGACTCATCGATTTAGCAAGGCGAAGATTTATTTCACAAGTCATTCAAATTTTGTAATCATAGTTTTGTAATCATTCTTCACATACTTTTTGTGTTTATTCTTCTCATAAATCACTTTCTTACAGCGAAATAGAAGGCTACTTTTATTAATTTTTAATTTGTTTTTACATTTTGGATAATGTATTTCACCAAGTACTAAAGAATTTTTGATCAAAAACTCAATCAATTGCTTCTTATTTATGTATTTTATTTCATATTTTTATTTTATTTAATATGTATTTTATTTAATATGTATTTTATTTAATATTTTATTTATTATATATGTTGATGTTTTATATTGATTTTATATGATATTTAATGTTTTATGATTTTATTATTTAATAAACTACTTTTATTATTATTTAATAAACTATGATTACAAAATTTGAATGACTTGTGAAATAAATCTTCGCCTTACTAAATCGATGAGTCTACGTTATACTAAAAATGATTGAAACCGAAAAGATTAGCACAGACCCCTGACGCAAGGTGTGGGGACGCGTGGTGAAACGTCGCGAGAAGAAACGCCCTATCTCGTATAGAAATCTCGCCGAGCTATTCGGTACCTTACAAACGGACGACGTATCGATTTCAACGATACAAAGTAATCCCGAGACAAGAGATATCCGTGATAAATCGTACGCGACGGCAAATTTCTTTTTGTAATAGAACTCGGTACTTGATAGTGGGGGGGGCTTCGCCCCCTGGACCCCTGACCAGGGGGCTTCGCCCCCGGGACCCCCTACGCGGTTGACCTAACTTGTATCCTTTTTAACATTTTCAATTTCGCGCACTTTTGACGCTGGCGTGGTCAGCTGATCTGCAGTATATCACTGCGCATGCTCAGACAGTCTGTACATCGTCGGTACGACAGGTTTCATAACCCCGAAACTGTCAATTTTCAACACGTTATAACTGCGAGAGACGAATAGAGCGACGATTTTAACTTTCATATTCGTGTTTTACGGACCAAAATACGCAATATTGTAAAGTTTCAACGAAAACGGTGAGGAGGCCCGTATTCTTAAGTATTACCCTTTCAATATCAACAATTTTATTATATAGATATCTGGCAACAGGCGATCAAGTATTGTCAGTAGCTCTTGCTTACAGAGTAGGAGAATCCACTGCTTATAACATTATAAAGGAAACATGTGCAGTGTTAGCCCAAGTTTTAGTGCCAATATATATAAAAGCTCCTTCAGTAGATGAATGGAAACAAATCAGTAACAATTTTTTAACCGAATGGAATTTGCCAAATTGTATTGGAGCAATAGACAGCAAACACATAACTATACAAGCACCACCAAATTCTGGGTCAATATATTTTAATTATAAAAAGACATTCAGCATCGTTCTAATGGCTGCTTGCGATAGCAAATACAAATTCACTCTGTTCGATGTTGGTGCATATGGGAGTGAAAGCGATGGAGGAATCCTTTCCAGATCAACGTTTGGCAAGGCTTTATATGAAAGCAATTTAAATTTTCCAAAAGGAAAAGTACGTCTACCTGGTTCTGAAAAGAAAACATCTTTATATTTTGTTGGTGACGAAGCTTTTCAAATGACGACAAACATGATGCGACCTTATCCAGGAAAATATTTGAACGAACAGAGAAGGATTTTTAATTATCGCTTATCGCGTGCTAGACGTACAATCGAGAATACTTTTGGGATTCTTGTGTCTAGATGGAGAATATTTCGCAAGCCGATATGTATGAGCCCAGATGTGGTTGATAAATTCGTTGTAGCAGCAATGTGTTTACATAATTTTTTGAAAAGCAAAAATGATGAGAAAATACCATATCATCAAAGATATTGTTCAAGTCAATACGTAGATCGAGAAACTACCGAAGGAAACGTAATTGCAGGCGAATGGAGAGATGAATTGGAGATCAACAATTTAAGAAATTTGACAAATGGTGCAACCGAGCTGCTAGAGAAGCATATGAAATGCGAGAATCGAGATACTCTCTCGTCGTACTTCTTAACTCCGGCTGGTGAAATCCCGTGGCAATATGAATACGTACGACGTGGACAATACCACGATGCGCCGTAAACACACTGACAGTAAATATTGTTTGATGTAAATAAGTAAAGTGTGATTCAATCTTTATTTTTAAGTATATATGATTTTGTAAGTAATAATAACACTTGAAAAAGTATAAGTGACATTTTTATTATTTTTTTAAATTTTAACTACTCATCTATATTTTTAATATGCTTTTATAACAAATTTTATATTATTATGTATTTAAAATAAATGCATTCTTTGTATTACAAAATATATTCCTAACAAGTAAGTCATAAAATCCTAATTTATCCAAAGTTATAAAATCTTAATATATTGTAAGTTATAAGTTATTTTTATATTTTATATTATTCATTAAGCGAGTACAGAAGTTCCATAAATTTCTTTTTCAAGTTACTTTTCATTGGCTCTAGTGTTCTTTTAAGCTCCGCTGTCACAAGTTTACCAATGATTACATCCGGATCATAGATGTTATTATCATTTCGATTCTGAACTGTAGATACCATCGTATTGAGCGTAGTATTCATTTGATGAAAGGCTGTTTCTATAGGGTCAACTTTTGTCTTTTTTATGAACCTATTCGTTCCGGTTAAACAAGATGAAGGCGTATTCAAAGTTTGTACTGGCGAAGATGTGGATCTCTCCATCGGTGAAGGTGTGGATCTCTGCATCGGTGAAGATGTAGATCTCTGCATCGGTGAAGATATCGATGGCGGCGAAGACACCGATGACTAGAAAGCAATTACATTTATAAATAAATAGAAACTATTATATTATACTTTTTAAAATATTATTACTTAAAAAAATTATATATATTTACAAATGAAGATGGACTCGCATCAGATATGTTATTGGAACACTGTATAGACAACAAATTCCTTTCATTTTCCACAGATGAACTTGTTAAATTTTTTAACACCTCCGTTTCTGATGTTCTGCGCTGTATTGGTAAAAAAGTGACTTGTTTTACTTGCGAGAGTGAGGATGGCTGAAAAAAAGTTAAAAATACAAACTGTTCATTTTATATACATATATTATTGCTCATTTTATTGTGAATTCATGAATTACAAGCACAGATTGCATTTCATGACCGCTGTTGCACAAACTAACCTGCCCAGTTACAGCATGCCATTCCATCTAAAAAAGAAGTAAAATAAGAAAATTGTATTTGTATTTTTGAAATAAAACAATGTAGAAGGTGATATATATTGAATGTAATCATTAATTAAACTGTAATTGTAAAACATTCAAATGGAGACAATATACTATGTTACTCTATATTATATTAAATATATCGCAATTAAAATATAATATGCATGTATATAAATATACTACTAAATACAGTAAAGACAAAAAATACGAAGATTTTTAGAATAAAATATTAGAATTCTATACTTGATCCTTCTATTAATATTAATAACACCAATGAATTTATTGCAGATTGTCCAAGTTTATTTAAAATAACTTACTTCTCGCATATCATCAATGTCATCATCACATATTGTACTCGTTTGAGTTTCATTTTGAGCAGGTTCCTTGGTAAAAGACTGACTGTTCTCATATGAACTAATTTTTTGAATAATGTTAGAATAAGTAGGTCTGAAATCATAAAAATAGATATTATAGATGTGAATATAAACAAAATTTATAAAATACATATTGTATATTTAAGTACAAGTCTATAAATTCTCACAAAATTTGAAATAAACCTTCTCTGAGTGACAATGTTCTCCAAAAAGCTTAAATTGTTGAACAGAACCCATTTTTGCCTTGTTGGTTTTCCTGCTCCACTTCTCGTTTCATTCTCTTGTTGCTGCCTTTCCTTGCTAAAGCGTTGACGAAGACGTAACCAACGTGTTTGACAATCCGATGCTATTATACATACAATATTATCGTCATTATTTATAAATTGTAATGTCAGTTACATAAAATTAGATATCAAAAACTTTTTAAAAGGACATTTTCAGCAAACAAAGTATAAATAAACATTTATACATAATATATTTCAATTTGGTTTCAATACAAATGCATACACTGGCAGAAAAGATTGATTCAAGTATAAAAGTAAATATATTATTAAAACTATTTTCAAATTTAACTTATTTACAAGTATAATATTTCAAACAATATCAAACAAGTATAATATTTACTATATCTTTAGCTATAAAAAGTGATTTAATAAACATATAGTTTAATGTTATTATTACCTGAAATTTGCAAAATATTAGATATCTCTGCCCATACATTTTCTTTCATGGTAGTATCTTTAAACTCTTTTAATTTCTTATTATAAAGAAATGGGCGAGATCGTACCATATCTATTAAGAGTTTCGTCTCCATATTTTTGACTTTGTGTCAAATATTCTATACCGTTCTCTTCTCCAAAAGTGGTAGTCTCTATTCTATCGTTTTGATTGCAGTAATCATGATTAAATGTCATGTTTACAGCTTTCTTCTTAAATTCTTATTTCTTTTATTACTCTTTTAGCACTTCAGTCCTCGTTGCTGTGGTCTTCTATAACTTCTAGTTACACGCAGGGCTGCCAGATTTCTAGAAGCACAACCCGCCGCTAGAGGTTGCTAAAACCGCCCAAAACCGCGCGCAAGTCGAAAATTGAAAATCGCCCAAAAACCGCGTAGATTGAAAATTATACAGCCCAAAAACCGCAAAAAAATTTCATAACACAAACTGCGGGAAATTAACAAATTATAAAAAATAAACTGCAAGCGATCAAAGCCCCATTTACCCAACGTGCCCGAGTCTTTTTAATAATTAAAAATAAAAAGAAACCACACGACCCAGGGCTCCAGTTTCTTTTTTAATAAACCTTAAGCAAATAACCCCACATAACCCAACGTACTCCGACTCCTTTTAATAATTAAAAAAAAAAGAAACCCCAAGCAATTAACCCCACATAACTCAACATGTTCGGGTACTTTTGATAATTAATTTAAAAAATTAAAATGTAATGATTTTAAACGATCCATAGAATTTTTTTATTGAACAGAAATAGAATCTTACATTTTATCGTAATCTAAATAGCTAACATCTTTGGCTTTTTATGATTTTTTTAAAAATAATTTTTATAATATTTAAGTTTTCACTATTTCTATCAATGATATGCACTCATGTTCACCAGAATCAAAAAAGGCATGTAGTGTTATATAGTCTTCTTCTTCGATGTCTTCATCATTATTTTCATGTGTAATTGCAGTCTCATCAGTGGCGGAATACATTGATGAGTTGAACAGATCCAACATTTGTTTTGTTGGTGTAAAATCTTTACAACATATGTTGTTAACCTAAGGTTATAGAAATAAATCAATATCAAGCTATTATTCAAAAGTTATGATTTTATAAAAAAATAAGAAATAAATAAATAAATAAACCATGAAATTAACTCGCAAGGTTAATAATGCAGACAACAACCGAATTTGCATGCTATTACGCTGTTTCGTTTTTATGGCAGCCATATAACTAAATATGCGCTCCACAACAGCATTGCTTATTGGCAGTGACAAACATTTTATTGCAAATAAAGCCAGTTCTCGAAACGGTTGGTTTCCTGCTGCATTTTTTAGCGATAAAACGCAATTCCAAAAATGTATCGAGTCGATTTCTTTGATGTTACAATTATACTCTGGATGGGGACATTGGGGACAAATATCAGAAAGTTTCAAATTCCCTAAAGATCTCCACTGGTTTTCTAAAACTTCCAGAGTTACACTTGAATCTGTAATGTAAATAAAAAAAAGGTTGAAAATATTGACATAATTACATAAATAATAAAAATTATACATAAAATCTAAATAAATTTTCAAATTTCATTATTTAAATAATATACTTTAGTGATAAATTAGTTGATTGTTTTAAACTTGATAGTATAAAATTAATTATTTGGAAGTAATATTTAAATTTTAAAATTTAACATCTTTTTATAATTGTTCTGCGTAAAAGACTGGATATGATTTTAAATTCAGAAATAAATACTTCATTTAGTATTTTCACTAATAAATCAAAGCAACTCACCAAGTAAATCGAGCGGTAGTTGTTTCAATAATGGTCTACTTTCCCACGTGAGAGCTAAGTATGGAGAGAAATATTTTACACGTTCTATCACATCTATATTACTTGGCAACCTATTAAAAAGTTGTGTACATAAGCACAAAATATAATCTGCACATCGACTTTGCACATCATTTAATTTTGTCGACGAAATTTTGAGCTGCATTGCCATTTTTTCAAATGCGACACCGAAATCTACTCGGTCCAAGGGACGTAAATTTTCTTGCTTGTCCATTAAATTTTGTAACATTTCCAATTCAGCTGACCTCAAAACCCCAGGTCTTGTTGTTAAAGCTATACATTCATTTTTTAAAACTCGCGAAGCCAGTGAAAAAATTAACATCCGCAAGTCACAGTAGAGTTTAGTAACATCAGCATCCGTTTTTTCAAAAGCAAGATTAATTTCATTGATTTCGGTTAAAATTGATTTTAAAAATACTAAATACATGCGATTGCACGGATCGTTATACAGTTCCATCAAGGTTTTAGCTTTATAATCGTTAGTAGACGACTTTTGGAGAAAAAAAGCACGTAAATCGTCATACTGTGAAAGTAGTATTGACGACGTCGGTAACCAAGTCATCCATCGTGTCACACACAACGGCTGTAATTTTTCTGGCTTTTTATCTTCATGTCTCATCTAAAATGAATAAAAAAAAAAATTTAAAAATAATAGTATTTTTGTACTAGAAAATGTTGTATGTGTCTGATTTTTTAAATAAAATACAAACCATGAAAAAATCTTTGTATTCGCTCTGTTTCAATGAACTATGTGCAAAATAGTTGTACGTCTCTCTAAGCAAAAAATCCAAATGGTTCGGCATCTTTTTAAACGCATATTGTGCACATTTATCGAGGCTGTGACAAACGCACTTTATCATTAACAAAGATGGGATTTCATTTTTTAAATGCGTGAAAAAAGAGTTCTTGATGCCGCACATGTTTGAAGCTCCATCGGTGCCTATGGCATACATTTTTTTTGCATCTAGTCCAATTTTTTTCAAATATCCCAGCAAAACTTTTGCTAAATTTTCTCCTGTGCATTGCTCAACTTCAAGGATGCCTAAAAAGTCCGTGACAATTTTCCCTTTGCTTTGGCTGAAGTAACGGATGCATACACCCATGTATTTATTTGTCGAAACATCAGTAGATTCGTCTGCTATTATCGAGAAGTAGTTAGTACCTATATCTTCGACCAATTGTGACAAAAGTGCTGGAGCGATTACGGCAGTTAAAAGTTTTGTACATTTAGTACGATGTAATCGAATATTTACGAATGAAATGCTTTTGTCCAACATTTTCAACAATTCGCCAAGATGATCGATGGCTTTTATAGATGCGTGTACTGCTACGTAAACAGCTAAACGAATATCAACTGTTTTAGTTTCATTTGAAACGATAGTCTTTGTTTTCACTCCTAGAAATTTTTTTTTAAATATCAATACGATTTTCAATAAAATTTTATGCTCTTTTAATAAAAATAAATCGTTGAAAGTAAACTACATTTGACGAACCATGTTGCAAAAGAGTCGACTGCTTTCTTATGTTCAATGAGTTTGCATTGTTTTTATGCTTTGAAGTTTTCGAGTGGTCGATAAGGTCAGAGTGGTGTGGGCGAAGATGACATTTGCAAAGCGTGCAAAATGCCTCTTCCTTACCATTCAAAACATCAAGCTCCTTTGTCTCAGCTAACCAATCTTCAAAATAAAATAACGAAATAAGACAGAGTGAAGTTAAATAAACAATAAGCTGAAAAAAATGCGTCTGATGTCTGACCTTTCAACAGTGGCTCTTTCAGCCAAGAGTTTTTGAACTTCTTCTTATATTTAGCCCACTTACCCATCGTAATTGTACATGAAATGTTGTATGTGTAAAAAGTCGAATTTGAAGTTCCCACTCGGTCACGACAAACAAGACAAGGCGAACTTTCAACCGTACGACACAGACTTTTCAAGTCTTTACTTGCTATTTGATATAGCAGTAATCCATGAACTATATATAGATAGACTGAGCTTCGCTTTTACCGACATCTAGTCTACCTCTCTTGCACGAATACTCAATGACTACGTATCGATTCTAACCATACAAACGCACGTTTCAACATGGCGCCTGATTCGAAAATACGGTAAAGAAAAATTTTTTTCTTTTTTTTCTTTTTCTTCACACAGCCAACTCGTATACGACAGATTTATTAATAAGATACATACGCTCAAAGATTTGAAAGGTTGATTTGATTGAGATTTTTGTTTTCATTTTTATACATGTTATCATTGTTATCAATGCCAACTGTGAAAAATATTTTTTTTGTAAAATAATCATAAAAAGACGAAGATGGTATTTTAGTTAGATTGAGATAATGCGGAAGACTTTATTTATCTCTTAAAAGAAAACATTTTGTTATCAACTATTAAAAAGACTTGAGTACGTTGGGCTATCTGGGGTTAATTGCTTGGGGTTTCTTTTTTTTAATTATTAAAAAGACTCGGGCACGTTGGGTTGTGTGGAGTTGACTCGCTTGGGATTTAAAGCGCTCTGGGTTGACTGGGTTATGTGGGATTTTTTCGTTCATGTTTTAGGGTTAGGTTATGTGGGATTTTTCGCTTAAGTGTTTTGCGGGAAACCGGGTACCCTAGGTTATGTGGGATTAATTCGCTTAAGTGATAGCAAACCGCCCAATTTGCGGGAAACCGTTATTTCGAAAATTTCTCCCGCCGGCTGCTCTATCTAGCCGCCCAATTTGCGGGAAACCGCCCAATCTGGCAGCCCTGGTTACACGTTCGAAAAAATACTAAATAGAGCAAATCACTGTGATTGGTCAGGTAATAGGGAACAGAAATCCAACGCGTCGAAAATTTTATTCCTATTGCCTGTTCCGCGTTCCTATATTTTTCATTGTGCATTGATACATAGCTTCCCATAGGTTGAAATTTATTGCCTGTGTTATTCTCTGTTCCTATTGCCTGTGCTTTTCATTGTGTTCTAGGCTTTATTTGAGGAAAATTTTACTCAATACTCTATAGCTCACGTCATACGGTGCTTTCCATCTAGCGACACAAGTCGACACAAGTATCATTCTATCTTTTTTTAACATTCATAAATAACAAAGATAGAATGACACTTGTGTCGACTTGTGTCACTAGATGGAAAGCACCATACTATAGACACAGATTAATAGACAGATAGCCAAAGGTCCGGGTAAAAACGAGACCATTCGTCTTTGCTTTGATTATCGACCCATTTCGCCCCTGGTTTGACTCTAGGCTAAAGATTTCGCCCCTGGTTTGAGTCCAGGCTAAAGATTTCGCCCCTGGTTTGAGTCCGGACTAAGTATTGTTACGTCTGATCGGACAATTAATGACGTAACGACGTTCTCCCTTTTTTTTGTCACCCTGCCTTCACCGGGTTTAACGGGATGAGGGAGTGAATGATCCTTTCGTCAAATCAGATGGAATTTTATGCCTTCCTTTTAATAGAGAGAGTTACAAAATTCGGCGGTAAAGTTCTTGTCTTGTATAAATGAGACACGCAGTTAAAGACGTGTTGTCCTTCCGAAATCAACTACGCGACTGACTGCGGTGGTTCCAATGGTTCCTCTTTGTCCACCTTTCTTCTTTGTGCGTCCGGTGGGCTTCCTGGTATTTTGCAGATAACAACGGTGGCGTGATTTTGATACTACTTCCGCGGTGCTCGTTTGATGCGTCATAATCAACGCTTGCTTATTTAATAGCTTATATCTAGATACCCTGAGCTGAACGTGATATAAAACCGTTCTTAAACTATTACAAAACTCTCTCTTATAATACTTATAATACTATAATACATAATTATTAATAAACTTATAATACTATACTGCTAAACTTATAATAATATATAGATTTCGCAAAAGTATTAATTCATAAAGACATAAAATGTGTAAATGGCATAAGTATCATTCTATAGCTATTACAAATATCATTCTATAACTATTACAAAAATATTCCAATATTAACTAAGTTCATAGAATGTTTAAATACGAGATTACAAAATATTAGTGTAGTAACGACTGTAGTGACGCGCTAGTTCCTAATATTAACTTCCTTCAATCTTGCTCTTATCCAGTGAGAAAATCACTAGTCGAGACGTCACAGTATATCCAATTTTATCGACCCATTTCGCCCCTGGTTTGAATCCAGGCTAAAGATTTCGCCCCTAGGTTCGAATCCATGCTAATTAATTACGAGAGACGAGAGAGAGAGAGAGAGAGAGAAAGAGGTGAGAGATTTACAACCTTCTCCTTCGCACGCCGTACATCGGTAGCAAATGATCGGAGTCGAGAAACCGATTTTCTTTTCCTCTAGTTCAAGATTTTTGTTGTGTTAATAATTAATTAAATAATTTGTTAATAATTAATTAAATAATAAAGAAATTTAAACTTTTGTGGAAATTGGCAATTTGTTATTAATTTAAGATTTTATTGATCTAACTCTTTTATTAAAATTATTACATGTATGACTTTTCAACCTGTAATTTAGATCCTTTTTAAGTGACTATTTATTACAGCAAATTGAATCACTAAATAAATATATGCATACATATATACAATATACACACACACACACACCCATATATATATATATATATATATATACACACACACACACACACATATACATACATATATATTGGTTTAAAAATAATTTCATTGGATTAATATAATAAGATATAATAAGATATTTGCGATTAAAATTACACTGATAAGCACGATCTAGTGAGAAGAGATCTATCGAGTCGACATCGAACTGACGTAAATTGCATCGATCGATATTAATTTAATGTCGATTTGATGGTCATTTCTCACTGGGGATATAAATTAGATAATTTTTAACTAGATTAACCATATTTAATTAAAAGTAATTCGATTTATGTCATGTTTGGAGTCATTTTAATCGTGAAAATGTCATTAATCCATTAAAATTATTTTCAAATCAATAAAATGTGAAATAAATGTTCTAGGTTTTATTTTATTCCATATTTACTTTTTATGCCAGCTCTTTAAAATCCTCGACGCTGGAGTGCGAGGAAAGCGAGAGAGAGAGAACGAGTAAGGAGCAAGCGAGATGGCCAACATCAAAGAGAGTGCCGAAGTCTCGACGCGAGCCTATCTTAATCTCCAATCTTTTGTATTATATTTCATCTTACTATAGAAAATAAAATTTTTACATTTCGCATTTTATCGGTCCGAAAATAATTGTAATGGATTAATGAGATTTTTACGATTAAAATGACACCAAACACGACATAAATCGAATAATTTTTAATTACATAAATAATTGATATAGTTTGATTATGTAATTAAAAATTATTCGATTTATGTCGTGTTTGGTGTCATTTTAATCGTAAAAATCTCATTAATCCATTACAATTATTTTCGGACCGATAAAATGCGAAATGTAAAAATTTTATTTTCTATAGTAAGATGAAATATAATACAAAAGATTGGAGATTAAGATAGGCTCGCGTCGAGACTTCGGCACTCTCTTTGATGTTGGCCATCTCGCTTGCTCCTTACTCGTTCTCTCTCTCTCGCTTTCCTCGCACTCCAGCGTCGAGGATTTTAAAGAGCTGGCATATCTATAAAAAGTAAACATGGAATAAAATAAAACCTAGAACATTTATTTCACATTTTATTGATTTGAAAATAATTTTAATGGATTAATGACATTTTCACGATTAAAATGACTCCAAATGACATAAAACGAATTACTTTTAATTAAATATGGTTAATCTAGTTAAAAATTATCCAATTTATATCCCCAGTGAAAAGTGACCATCAAATCGACATTAAATTGATATCGATCGATGCAATTTACGTCAATTCGATGTCGACTCGATAGATCTCGTCTCACTGGATCGTGCTTATCAGTGTGATTTTAATCGCAAATATCTTTGTTCGAGACTGAACGGATCAGTCAGGAGGGAGATGACGAGCACGCACACACACAATTAACTCACACACAAGTTTGTAATAGAAATTAACAAGTATATTTACACAGTCAATAAAGTCAGAATATATATACAGAAATATTTACAGTCTTTGAATGTGTACAGGGCGTACACGATTCGGCGCACGGCACTGGGCGATGCGCGGACAGCGCGAGTCCGCTGCGAGAAGTCCGAGCGCGGGAGCCGCGGACAAAACCGACACGCGTGGAGCAAGCGACTCCAACAAGGCGCGTGTTGAACGGCAGAGCAAGCAACTCTGCTGTTGCAAACGCAAGAAAAGGATAAAGGCGTTATCCTTTTGGTCGTGCGAACTATCCGTGCGAATACTCGAAAACTGAAGTTAAAGCGTGCGGGTCGTACCTCGAAAGAATCTTAGCAGACTGGCCCTCGTCCCCACTCTGCATCCGTTTTTATACTGTGCTTTTCTGGAATGCTCTTTCCTGTCGTCACTTCCTCTTGAAGGAAATGACGACATAAAAAGAACACTCCAGAAAAGCCAGGAGGATTCGATATAAACAATTATACATAAATATAATTAGAAAGAACTAATTGGGGACGATGACTCAGGTCTTTTGAATTTGCGGCAGCGGCAGCGCCGCTGTTTCGCTGCTTGCGCGCTCCGCGTGAGCGCGGCTAAGATCGATACTGTATCGGTAGCGGGACGTAAGTCCCGTGCGCGACGCAAATGGAGAGCAACGACAGTGATGTGTGCGGTGTAACACACGTCACTGCCGCTACTCTCCACGTATGTTATTGCTGCATTACACCACCCATGTTGCACAGGCCATGCAACATAGGCGATGCAATGCAGCGTGATGAGGGCTTAGCGGAGCCCTTCGTTCGCTCGCGAACAATCTTATTAATCCAATAAAATTATTTTTAAACCAATATATATGTATATGTATATATATATATACAGGGTGACCCATTTTAACTTCCCCACCGGATTATCTTGAAAGGAATGCACTTTCTGAAAAAAAGTTTCAGATATAAGTTTTAGTATTTTTCCCTGGCTATTGAATGGCGATATTGAATTTGACCTCGATTGTGAATGTGAAGGTCATTTAAAGGTCAAGTTAATTTTTTTAAATGGGAACCACTATTTTTTATTACATATTCTTGTAGCTGACTTCAAGAGCTTTCCAAAACACTATAATAAAGTATTTTTTTATTAAGTATTTTCCGAGTTATAAAGCTTGAAATAATTTCTTAATTTTACATAAACTGTAAAATATCTCGTAAAATATTTACTTTTCGATGACCTTATCTCAATACTTTTATGCACAGAATAATGAGAGGAATCAATTGGTGTAAAGAAAACACATAGTTGTTTTTAAGAAAAAATATGTAATTGTTAGTTACAAATTGCATATTTTTTCTTAAAAACAACTATGTGTTTTCTTGACACCAATTGGTTCCTCTCATTATTCTGTGCATAAAAGTATTGAGGTAAGGTCATCGAAAAGTAAATATTTTACGAGATATTTTACAGTTTAAGTAAAATTATGAAATTATTTCAAGCTTTATAACTCGGAAAATACTTAATAAAAAAATACTTTATTATAGTGTTTTGGAAAGCTCTTGAAGTCAGCTACAAGAATATGTAATAAAAAATAGTGGTTCCCATTTAAAAAAATTAACTTGACCTTTAAATGACCTTCACATTCACAATCGAGGTCAAATTCAATATCGCCATTCAATAGCCAGGGAAAAATACTAAAACTTATATCTGAAACTTTTTTTCAGAAAGTGCATTCCTTTCAAGATAATCCGGTGGGGAAGTTAAAATGGGTCACCCTGTATATATATATATATATATACAGGGTGACCCATTTTAACTTAGGCAGCCAAATAACTCGAAAAATAAGCACACTACGAAAAAATGTTTAGAATCAAAATTTCGTCATTTCGAGGGGGACGTACAATGACGTTAAAATCAGCCCCCCCACCCCTCCCCCTGGGCGGTGAGGGGGGGCAAGTTTGAAATCTTAAATGGGAACCCCTATTTTTTATTGCATATTCGGAATCTTTGGCTAAAAACACATACAATTTGTCTGAAACATTTTTCTCGATTCATGATAGATGGCGCTGTAATCGACGAAATTCAATTTCTTCGATTTCTCTTACTGAGAACCCATGCTTACGATTCTGCAATAAATTAACAATAAAAATACTACGTTTTCATTGTTAATACTCGAAATTAGTCTTAAAACAAACTTCTCATTATTTTTTATTACTCATTAATTACTTCTCAAGAAACTGCTTTTAGCGTAACCTGCCCTTTAGGCAACTTGAATGGTCCGAAGTACCGAGACATTTTGGACTTTCCATCTGATGGAGTTCCTCTAAGTATCCCTCCAAAATTTTGTCCATTTAGTGCCAAAGTCACAAGTGTTTATGTATTTTTTTAACATTTGTACTCTGATAAAATTCTGGTAAAATGGCAAATTATACGCCTACAGAAGTAATCGATATTCTTATAACCTTTGGTGAATGTGGTAGAAATTACAGACTTACTGCCTGTACTTATGCGGAGCGATTCCCAAATCGCCGCCATCCTACTGATCAACAAATTATAAACATTGAAAGGAGATCTCGTAATAATCCACTTCATCGCGAAAGGCGAAGGAATAGACTTCATAATAATAATGACCCTAGATTGCTCGCAGTTTTGGCTATGGTTCATCAAAATCCCCATATTAGTACCCGTCAAATAGAACGAGAACTGGGAATCCCTCAAACTACGGCACATAGATTGTTACGATCAGTCAATTACCATCCGTATCATATTACTCTGGTACAGGAATTAAGTGAGGCCGACTGCGTACTCAGAGTACAATTTTGTAGATGGGCTCTTGATATGTTAGATCAGAATCCAGATTTTTTTAGTAATGTTTGTTTCAGTGATGAAGCAACATTCATCAGCAATGGTAGTCTCAATAGGCATAATTGCCACTATTGGTCACCAGAAAATCCACATTGGTATCGTGAGGTGCTTAATCAACATCGTTGGAGTTTATATGTATGGGTAGGCATTTGCAATGGCCAAGTCATTGGACCTCATTTTTTTGAACGTCCAATTAATAGTCCAATGTATTTAGAATTCCTCGAAAATGATTTGCCAGCATACCTAGAGAATGTTCCCCTTGCAGTTAGACTAAATTTATGGTATCAACAAGATGGTGCTCCTGCTCATTATGCTCGTATTGTACGGATGTTTTTGAATCAAAGGTTCCCAAATCGGTGGATAGGGCGGGGTGGACCAGTTCTGTGGCCTCCGAGATCACCGGATTTGAACCCCCTTGATTTCTTTTTATGGGGATACGTTAAAGATGCAATGTATAGTGAAGCTCCAACGACAAGATTGAATATGATGGAAAGAATAAGAAGAGCTTGTGAAGCTATAACTCCTTTAATGCTAGAAAATGTACAACGTAACTTTCGCTGTCGATTACTGTTATCCTTAGAAAATAATGGTGCACACTTTGAGCATCTCCTCCATGTGGAGAGAGCTGATAACAATGCAATCTTGCCTTAACTGGTTGGGTCACCACACGACCTTGCCTTCACTGGCTGGGTTACCACACGTTCAAGCACCCCGAATTGTGAGAGGCGAGGGGACTCACGTTAATCAAGCACCCCGAAGGGAACAGAAAACTGCTACGTCCACGTCGTTGTTCCTGGGTTACGCTAAAAGCAGTTTCTTGAGAAGTAATTAATGAGTAATAAAAAATAATGAGAAGTTTGTTTTAAGACTAATTTCGAGTATTAACAATGAAAACGTAGTATTTTTATTGTTAATTTATTGCAGAATCGTAAGCATGGGTTCTCAGTAAGAGAAATCGAAGAAATTGAATTTCGTCGATTACAGCGCCATCTATCATGAATCGAGAAAAATGTTTCAGACAAATTGTATGTGTTTTTAGCCAAAGATTCCGAATATGCAATAAAAAATAGGGGTTCCCATTTAAGATTTCAAACTTGCCCCCCCTCACCGCCCAGGGGGAGGGGTGGGGGGGCTGATTTTAACGTCATTGTACGTCCCCCTCGAAATGACGAAATTTTGATTCTAAACATTTTTTCGTAGTGTGCTTATTTTTCGAGTTATTTGGCTGCCTAAGTTAAAATGGGTCACCCTGTATATATATATATATATATATATATATGTATGTATGTATGTATACAAATTTACAATGCGAAGATGTGGCTGCGTTCTTCTAGCTGGCCGAGCGCCGAGCGCACACGTACACTTTTCTTCATGTGCGTGATGTACCGCGCACGCGAGGAAAAAGCCATGTCCGTGTGCGCTCAGGTAGCTAGAAGAGCGCGGACATATACGTATATCTTCCGTCTCCGTCTCTTCCTCTTGCTATAGCTGACACGCTTGGCGATCGAGATTCGAGAATTACATTTCTTGCAAGGAGACGGTCAAGCTTCCCACCCGGAATTCAGTTGAATATCATATATGTTTGCATATTCTTCCTACTAATATACTAATATATTTACTTTTTTTAAACGTGTCTTTAAATAATTTATGCAATATATTAAATTAAACCTATATTAATCCTTAAAAGATATTATATAAATATAATTTTTATAATGATATTAATATAGGTTTAATTTTAATGTATTGCATACATTATTTAAAAACTCGTTGAAAAAAAGTAATTAGTATTTTAGTATATCAGTAGGAAGAGTATAAAAACATATATGATATTCAAGTAAATTCAAGGTGGAAAGCTGGACCGTCTCCTTGCAAGAAATATTATTCTCGATCTCGATCGCCAAGCGTGTCAGCTATAGCGAAAGGGAGATGGAAGATATACGTGTAGGATATTGCGTCGCTAGGTCTCTCGGAATCGAGTCGGATGGGATCAACGTTGAAACAAATAAAGAGAGCTCAACTCTTTAATACTGTTCGTATATTTCTCTCGTATCTACAGAAAACAGGTACTAAACTCGTATATTCACTTCTATAAACTAAACTGTAACTGAAAATTACAACTGCCTCTAGATAGGCCTGACAAGGGAACATTCTCAGGTGTATCACTCCGATTTGGTTGTAACTTTGCATATCGAAAGGTCACTATAAATGATGAAGATTGGCCTTTAAACTTGGTGCCATAAGTCATAACAAACAAAATGGCGGACCCAATATGGCGGAATATACGAAAATTAAAAAGTAATGGAAACCGCTCGAAACTTGTCACTCGGGGGTTTTCGGGGTCGCTGATTACGAATCTGGAGTCGGATTTTAAAAATTCAAAATGGCGGATCCATTCTGGCGGTCGAAAAAATTAAAAAATAATGGAATTCGCTCGAAACTTGTCAATCGGGAGTTTTCGGGGTCGCTGATTGCAAATCTTGAGTGAGATTTAAAAAATTGAAAATGTCGGATGCAATATGGCGGCTGAAAAATTTAGAATTAATGAAATTTATAAATGGGGAAGAAATGTTGAAAAATCATACGTATTAATATAAAAGAACTATTTTAATATCACTTTTCAACGAACTACATTAATCTTGACGCGAAGTAATTGTATTATTTTAAATAAGTAAATAAGTTAAAATCGTTGCATTACAAACTTTGACGATGTCCATAGCGATGTCCATTTTCAATTTTTTAAATCTCACTCAAGATTCGTAATCAGCGACCCCGAAAACCCCCGAGTGACAAGTTTCGAGCGGTTTCCATTACTTTTTAATTTTCGTATATTCCGCCATATTGGGTCCGCCATTTTGTTTGTTATGACTTATGGCACCAAGTTTAAAGGCCAATCTTCATCATTTATAGTGACCTTTCGATATGCAAAGTTACAACCAAATCGGAGTGATACACCTGAGAATGTTCCCTTGTGAGTCTTGGTGTCTCGGCTTGTCCAATATCCCGCGCTTGGATTGGTGCAGAGCGCGCCTGCGCACTCACGGATCCTTCAGCGCCATCCGAGACGCCACAAACGCTCCCTCCTAATTTTCCAGGAATGTCACTCGTTTGTCTTTTTGTCTGGTTGTTCGACAAGAACTCAACACCAACGTGTGTGATGGCCCGCTCTCTGCTGCGTCGACCTCTCTTACCTCGGAAGGTAGATATGCTGGTTTCAGCCTCTCCGTGGATATATTACATGACCTGCCGTTGATTAAGAGTGTATACAATTTGTCGTTGACTCTCGCCAGGATTTCGTAAGGCCCTAAATAAGGAGGTTGCAGCGGCCGCCGCACAGTATCGTCTCTTAGGAAAGCGTGGGTAGCCTGCTGTAATTCTCTGTGAACAAATAACGTTCTTTTGCCGTGATGGGCTGTTGGTTTTGCTCGAATCTTTCTCATCCGGTCACGCAGATCCTGTAAGAAAACTTCTGGTATAGGTGTGTGGTCGGCATCCTCAAAGAACTCACCTGGAACTCTAAGGCTGGTTCCGTATAGAAGCTCTGCTGTGGAACATTTAATATCTTCTTTATACGCGGTGCGCAACCCGAGTAACACTGTTGGTAGCCCTTTGATCCAGTTGTTGTCTTGCCGGAGTCGACACATTAACGCTGCTTTTAAAGTTCTGTGCCATCTCTCAATCATACCGTTAGATGACGGATGGTATGGTGATGTCCTTGTACGGCTGCAACCTAGTAAACTAATCAACCTTTTGAAAAGTTCTGCCTCGAACTGCGTTCCTTGGTCGGTTGTTATTGTCTTCGGTGCACCAAATCTCGCCACCCATGTGGAGTAGAACGCTGTAGCAACTGCCTGTGTTGTTATCTCCGTTAAGGGTGTTGCTTCTGGCCATCTGGTGTACCGGTCTATCATGGTTAGACAATACCTATGACCCTCAGAAATAGGTAACGGCCCGATGATATCCAAATGTACTTGTTGGAATCTTTCGTCAGGAACAGCGATCTTCTCGGGAATCAACTTAGTGTGTCTGGTTACCTTCGCTCGTTGGCACGGTAGACAAGTTCTTGCCCAGTAGGCTATCTTTGTTCATGTTTGGCCATATAAACTTCTGTCGTATTTGATGGCGCGTTGCTTTTCCGCTGGGATGTGCTAATCCATGAACTGTATCAAAAATTTTCCTTCGCAAGTTTTTTGGAATGTAGGGTTTAATAGCTTCTTCCGTGACTTCACAATACAGTGGATGTGATGAGCCAGTGAGAGTGAACTGCTTAAGCTTGATGGACGTCTTTCCGGTAAGTATACATTGTAATTCTTCATCCTCTTGCTGTTCTTCTGCTAACTCTTCCGTGCTGATAATAACTGGACAATCGACCGATGCAATGCGTGATAGGGCATCTGCAACTATGTTCTCCTGACCGCTTAAGTAAGTAATTTCCGTAGCAAACTGACTGATGAAATCTAGTTGTCTGGCTTGTCTAGGCGTTGCTTTTTTTGACTTTTGCCGTAAGGCAAAGGTTAATAGTTTATGGTCCGTTCTGACGACCAACTGTCTCCCCTCTATACGGTCTCTATTGTACTTGATCGCCTCATATATCGCCAGGAGTTCTCGGTCATATGTACTATAATTCCGCTGAGCATTGGTGAGTTTCTTCGAAAAGAATGCTAACGTTTGCATCTCTTTATCCACCTTTTGCTCAAGAATTGCTCCGATAGCAACGTCTGACGCGTCTGTTGTAAGAATTAGGGGTGCTGTCTCACGCGGGTGGGCCAGCAAGGTGGCGTTTGCCAAGCTATCCAGGCACCTTTTAAAGGCTTCGTTTGCCTCTGTTGTCCATTGGACCGGTCTTTTGTCGTTTCTCTTGCTATCTTTTAAGTACTCGTTCAGCACGGCTTGGTTATGTGCGGCATCTTTGGTGCATCTTCTATAATAATTAATCATTCCAAGAAATCTGCGTAATTCAACAATTGTCTTTGGTTTAGGAAACTCTAGAATGGCTTTCACTTTATCCGGTAAGGGCTGTATACCCTCTCCTGAAACAAGATATCCGAGGAACTCGACTTGCTCCTTTCCAAAACTACATTTTGATGCGTTGATAGTAACGCCTGCCGCTAATAACCTTTGAAAGACTGTGCGAAGGTGCTCTGTGTGTTGTTCTGTGGATTCTGATGCCACTAAAATGTCGTCAATATAACAGTATACATAATTCAGGTCCTGAAAGAGAGAATTCATAAATCTTTGGAAAGTTTGTGCGGCATTCTTCAAACCAAACGGCATCGCCAGGAACTCAAACAATCCAAACGGAGTCGTAACGGCTGTTTTAGGTACGTCTTCCTCTGCTACGGGAATATGGTAATACGCCCTTTCAAGATCAATTGATGAGAAGATGTGTTTTCCGTATAATCCGTGCGTGAAGTCATGGATATGTGGCAATGGGTAACGATCAGGTTCCGTCACTGCGTTCAGTCTCCTAAAATCTCCACAAGGTCTCCAAACGCCAGGTTTCTTTTTAGGTACCATGTGAAGGGGCGAGGCCCATTGACTACTTGATAGTCTGCATATTCCGTTTTCGATTAAGTACGTAAATTCGGTTTTGGCTATTCGCAATTTTTCTGGCGTTAGCCGCCGAAACTCTTGTGCTATCGGTGGTCCTTTCGTTTGAATGTGGTGCCACACGCCATGCGGTTTTAAACCGGGTGACTGCGATGGCTTGGTTAGGCCTGGGAACTCTGAAAGTAATTTATAATACAGCGAATCTGGTCTCACCGTATGGACTGAGGTGTGAGGCTTTGAAGTTAACTGTCCTTTTGATTCTATTCCCGTTTGGTTGTCGCGAACGCGACGTCGCCGTAGATCTACAGATAAATTAAAGTTATATAAAAAATCAGCTCCTATGATTGGTATCGAAACATCGGCAACGCAGAATGTCCACTTGAATGGCCTTCTCAATCCTAGGTCTAGCACGAATAGCTTCTCTCCGTAAGTTTTAATTGGTATATCATTCGCTGCGAACAGCTGCATTGGCGAATTTTTTACTGCTTTGTCTATACGCCTCTTGGGAACGAGGGATATATCCGCACCAGTATCTACTAGAAATCGTAATCCGCTTTTTTTGTCAGTGATATGGAGCCTGCGTTGTTGATGTTCGCCGTCAGCTAGTGCTCCTATTGCCGCTGGAGTTTTCCCGTTTCGCTAGAGGGTGTTCCGACTTACACGGCTGGAGACATTTCCACGCCTTTTCCTTAAAACGTCTATGAAAGTAACAAATCCCAGAGTGATTCGTCGGCGATTTGTTTCTACTTCTAGATCTCGTTCGCTCGTTGCGTGATCTCGACTTGCTTCGAGCTCTGCCAATTGCTGCAACCGCTTTTGTCAGGTCCTCTACCTGCTTCTTCAGTTCCTGTACGGAATCATCTGGCGTTCTATTTACTATCGCCACTGCGTTGTTGCTTGACCCACGTTCAGCAGCTTGTCTGCGCAGGCCGCTAACTTGTCGAGGCTGACATCGTCAAGTACTGCCAAGAGTTCCTGAATTCTGGCAGGCAATCTTTGCAACCACAACGTACGCAACATATTATCCGTTACATTCACGCCAGCCAAAGTCCGCATCTCTCTCAGCAATACTGAAGGTGTCTTATCCTCTAGTTCCATCCCGTCTAACAATTTCCTTAGCTGTTTTTCCAAGGAATCTGAAAACCTTTCGATTAACACGGATTTAAGTTTTTCGTATTTACCTGAGCTCGGTGGTTGTTCTAAAATGTCGGCCACTGCCAGCATGGTTTGCTCGTCAAGATGTCGGACAACGGCACTATACTTGATGTCGTCTGAGCGTACGCGGTATGCAGTAAACTCGCTTTCTAGGGAAGCAAACCATAATTTCGGCCTGTTCCGCCAAAACGTCGATAGCTTCACGTTTCTGAACTCGTTGGACTGAATCCCCGCCAGGGATGTAGCATACTCTAGCGGATGCTCTTTTTGGTTACCGCCGACTGATGTATTCTCGCTTTCTTGTGAGACTTCTGCATCATTTTTCCCACCGGGATACGCCGAGCGCGATGGCGAATGATCGACCGGCATCGCACACGTTGCTTCTTAATCGCTGCGTATATTTTTTAAACCTACGTCGATGTCACCAGTTTTGTAGGGTCACTAGTTTTGTAGGATATTGCGTCGCTAGGTCTCTCGGAATCGAGTCGGATGGGATCAACGTTGAAACAAATAAAGAGAGCTCAACTCTTTAATACTGTTCGTATATTTCTCTCGTATCTACAGAAAACAGGTACTAAACTCGTATATTCACTTCTATAAACTAAACTGTAACTGAAAATTACAACTGCCTCTAGGCCTGATAGGCCTGAGTCTTGGTGTCTCGGCTTGTCCAATATCCCGCGCTTGGATTGGTGCAGAGCGCGCCTCACGGATCCCTCAGCGCCATCCGAGACGCCACATACGTATATGTCCGCGCTCTTCTAGCTAGCCCAGCGTACACGTACACGGCTTTTCCTTGTGTGCGCGCTACTTCATGCAACAAGCCGTGTTGTATGCGCTCGGCGCACGGCCAGCTGGAAGAACGCAAACGTATCTTCGCATTATAAATTTGTATACATACATACATACATACATACATACATATATATATACAGGGTGTCCCATTATAAAACATCCAGTCGAATATTTCGAAAACCAAGCCCGGGAGAGAAAAATTTTTCAGACAAAAGTTATTTGGTTTCGAGGGGCCCATAAGATGATACCATTGGTTTGACCTTGAAGAATTATTTGAAAGTTACATGAAAGTCACCTCAATTTTTTTAAATGGCATCCCCTATTTTTTATTACATATTCTTGTAGCTGACCTCGAGAGCTTTCCAAAACACTATAATAAAGTATTTTTTCATGAAGTATTTTTTGAGTTATAAAGCTTGAAATAATTTCTTAATTTTACATAAACTGTAAAATATCTCGTAAAATATTTACTTTTCGATGACCTTATCTCAATACTTTTATGCACAGAATAATGAGAGGAATCAATTGGTGTAAAGAAAACACATAGTTGTTTTTAAGAAAAAATATGTAATTGTTAGTTACAAATTGCATATTTTTTCTTTACAATGTTGCGAAGTACTTGCATTCCATCCTAGAGGCCTCCATCCCGAAGCCTAAGTCTCACATTAAGGACAGCTGGTCTTTAGCCAACAGTATGAAGGACACACCCATACTCCCTTGTCAAACTCTTCTCTCACTTGACGTCACGGCTCTATATAACAACGTCCCCAAAGAACTTATATTTAAAGCTATCGAATCTCGTTGGTGTCACATTTCCACTGTCACTAAGTTTAACCTACAACAATTCCTTCATGCTGTTGACATGGTGCTTTCCTCCACGAGCTTTGTCTTCGGGGGATCTTTTTATGAACAAATCTTCGGCAGTCCTATGGGGTCTCCACTATCCCCCATCTTGGCAGACATTGTGATGGACGACTTAGAAACGCATTGTCTTGGACTTCTCAAGTTTAACGTTCCTGTCTACTATAGATATGTGGATGACATTCTTATGATCGCTCCCACCTCTGAGATTGACACGATCCTTACTGTTTTTAACATGTATCATCCACGCTTGAGATTCACCCATGAACTTGAGAATGATTCTTCGATCCCCTTCCTTGACACTTTAATCATCAGGGACAATAATGCACTTATAACTAATTGGTACCGTAAGCCCACTTTTTCTGCGCGTTATCTAAACTTTTACTCTAATCACCCGTTAATACATAAGAAAAACACGGTAATGAACCTTGTCGACAGAGCCATTCTTCTTTCTAATGAGAGATTTCATAAAAATAACATTAACATTGTTAAGGATATTTTACGTAACAATCTATACCCAAGTCAATTTGTCAACTATCTTATTAAACAAAGACTCAAAGCGATACATCATACACATAATAATACCCATATTTGCGTTCCTTTCGATGCAAGAGATAGCATCGTAATTCCTTTCTCTAAAGAGGTATCAAACAGCATCGAACGGGTTCTACGAAACTCTAATATTAAAGTTCTCTATTCCGTCTTCAACAGATTAGAGATTATCATTAGGAAGGGTAAAGACACTCTTAGCATGTTTAAACAAACTGAATTAGTATATGAAATAGACTGCTCTAACTGCAACGCGTGCTACATTGGGCAGACAAAACGACACCTTATAACTCGACTTAAGGAACATCGCGATAACATTAAAAAACAGGACGTTTACCTTTCCGTCGTCAGTAAACATAGACTCTCTCTTGACCATGACTTCGACTGGGACAACCCTAAGATTTTACACAAAGAGACTAACACAAAGAAAAGAGAGATAGCGGAGATGCTGTTTATTAAAAATAGTAATTCCGCTATTAACTCTCAAAAAGATACAGAAAATTTGACGGCAATTTATGATGGTCTTATCAACATGTTACATACTTCTTGACATAAATTACTCGACACTTTTTGACTTTTAATATCTTTGACTCGCCTCTCACACCTATACTTGTTAATTTGTTTTTCATTTTAATTCTCATCTTTTATTGCTGACGACTTCTCTTTACGTTTCATTTTTGTCTCAACCTTCACTTATTTACTTCCCACATTTTAGATCATTGACCCGTTATCCGTGTTCCTTGACATTATTATTTTTTGATATTTTATTTTACTTATTTATTATTAATTTTGTCCTTGCGCCACGTTATACATACCGAATTTCGCTTAGTCCGTTTCGCGCAGTCACTAAAGACGCTCGTTTCTTACTTTTATTAAAACCTTATGTGACAAATGTTATCTATATCACAATACATGTAATTTGGACTCATTCCACGTTATATTTTGTAAGTCTAAATCAAATTAATATCGCACCTGTAATTTTTGTATCTCTGTTTTACACCATTATGTAATAATTATAATTGTAGATGTACTTGAAAAGGACCCAATTTGAGGTCGAAACGTCGATTTATTAAACTTTTATCATTACATCGTATGTGCCGGCTTGTCGTCAGTTACTGCCTTCCTTTTTGTATTTTCATCACCGGCAAAGAAAAGAATTTTGAACTTTATATATATTATTATATATGTTAGATAAAGTTAGTTAAATTTATAATAAATCTTACAGATAACTTTATTAAAGAAAATAATATAGATTCAAACGCTTTTTACCATAGACATTTTTGAATATGTCCCTCACACACACACACATTTAAGACATCCTACAATTGATGCTAAGTACTTTTGCTTTATTACATATAAAAATATAATCAGAGAAGGTCTCACAGACACTTTATAGACACTAATTTTGGACTTACCTGTTTTACACACAATTATGTTTAAATATTTAATAAACATCCGGTAAATATTGAAATAAACTGCTTTTTTTAAAATAATGCACTTGTTTTTAAATAATACACTTGTTGTTTTACTTTTTCTGCTAATGTATTTTCTTCGTTGTTTATTTACTCAAATAACCTTCGTAAATAAATCCTCTTCAAAATATAAAAAAAATAAAATCCTCTTCACTCGGTTTTATTCTGGTTTATGTATTGTACGCATGCGTAGAAAAACAGCCAATAAAAAGTGCTCACAGTTTACCTCGTCGCCCTCCCCGAAGAGGCTTCCCCCCCGCAGACTCACGCTCCATCTCTATCTTCCGATATCTACGGGTATCATCTATCCAATTGAATTACATATCAGTGAGTAAAACACGTTAACTTAACTGTAAATATATCTCTTTATTCTTCTGACGTTACTAATATCACAGTCGAGAAAGAAGTGTTTAAATTCTCTAACGTTTTGTTACTGCTGGTCTCGGGGTACCAAGTGGTCGTCTCTTATTGGCTAGTGACGTGACGATGGCCGCGCCGCCGTCTAGTATCTTTCCTGCATCTGTTCAGCTTGCCGCCACGTGTGATAGACTAATGTAAACTAGGCTTAAGGCTGGAGTTGGCAGTACTGAAAAAGAAGAGCAGCGCGGCGACACGCTGAGTCTAGTCGATACCATAAGGTTTGTTCGCGTCGCTTGCCCCAACATGCTCCTACTCGCTCCAATACGCTCCAAACTATAGTATTACGTTACGTATACTATAGATTGGAGCGTATTGGAGTGAGTAGGAGCATATTGGGGTATTGCGACGCGAACAAACCCATAGACTTATACAATAGACTGCACAGACGGTTGAAAACCGTATAGCCAACATCTCAGGAGTGGGGGTAGGGGTCTGGGGAGAGCATCTCTTTCTAACATCGTGCTGTCTCTTTTTCTTCAGGAGAGGCAAGATACGCGAGTGGGGATGAGGTGAAGCAGTACATCGATTTTACCGACCCACTGCAACATGTGTTTACATCCACAGCAGAACCGTTATTTATTATTTAAGTAGAACTTGTGAGCAAATTATAAATTATATATCTACAAATTTGTTTAATATTGTTAATTTTATTAAATTATACAATTAACAAACCGACACCTGTATATGAATACACGTGTATATTTCATTAATTTTTAATAATTTAGCAAAAAAAAAAAAAGAAATGTGTGGGATTTGAACACTTTTGAGCTTGCGTCTTATCCCACGCGGCCATCGTGTCCATCACTAATACTTCAAAGTTAATAGTATTTAACTTGTGACCCCCGGAGGAGTTTAAGTTTAAGTTTGATTTATTACGTTATAAAATATGCTTGTCATTAGCGCATTTTCGTAATAATTAATAATTACAAGTTTAACTGAACTTGTTATACACTTGTTATTAGACCAGCATCTTGCAAGTGTTTTAATAAGTCATTACAATTTTTCATCTTGATATTTAATCGAGAGATGTTTTGCCTTTTTGTTTTCATTTTTGTTTTTGTAGTCTCATGATATTTTTTTACGATTTCATAAGCTTCTGTTGAAGTAAAATCTTCAGGACGTAGATCGCCAATGTACCTAATTTTTTTAACACGTTTTACGCCTGATAACACAAGTTCTGATCCATTAGCTCTGTAATAATATTCATACCCAAGTTAATAACTTATTTACAATTAATAAATACAAATTTTTAAAATTGACCACGTACCTTTTCAATGAATCTTTAACTACATCTTTATTTGAAGTACTTTTACAGACAGTCTCATTACTAATTTCTATTAAGTTTTGTTGTGATGTGTTATGTTTTTCCAATCTGCAATAATATATTTTAAATTTAAAAAAAGGAATAGTTTTAACAAAAATATGTTATTTATGTACATGATTCATTTATGCAAGTACAAATGTTACCTTTCACATTTTGGTTGATCAACTTGGTCCAATGGAGGTGGTACGCTTGCTGACACATTTTGTAATTCATTATTTTGATTAAGTAAAGATAATACGCTTATGGAAATGTTATCTGGTTGATTGTTTTCATTCAGTCCAGACAATACATCTGTACAAACATCACTGGAATTATCTGTTTGCTGTGTTGTTTGGTTACTATCAGTGTCCACACTGTAATGGAAATATTTTTTTCACTACAACATTTTTTACTTTTTTAACAAATATTAAATAAGTTTGTACCTGGAACTTTTGTCATGTGGCACCATACAAGGAACTGCATTGCAATTTAAAGTTTTAAAAATACCATTTTTTCTCACTTCATAATTAAAATCTTTTTTGTTGAAATGCTGACTACATATCCGACTTGATTTCGATACTTCATTTTTATTGATAGCTATAAGCCAATATTTCCTCTGAATCTCATCCGGAAAACTGTTAAGAAAATGTATTTAAAAAACGATATGAGTGTTATTGATGTTTATGTTACTAAATAACCTATCATAAGCAATGTGTTTTTGTTAAAATTAATGAAATACATTACCTGTGCAATGAGACTCCTTGAATCTCGCCTTGTTCGATTTTACAAACTACACACCGATTAACCATGATTAACAAGTATTAAATTAAATACTACTTTTGCTCACAAGTTCTACTTAAATAATAAATAACGGTTCTGCTGTGGATGTAAACACATGTTGCAGTGGGTCGGTAAAATCGATGTACTGCTTCACCTCATCCCCACTCGCGTATCTTGCCTCTCCTGAAGAAAAAGAGACAGCACGATGTTAGAAAGAGATGCTCTCCCCAGACCCCTACCCCCACTCCTGAGATGTTGGCTACACGGTTTTCAACCGTCTGTGCAGTCTATTGTATAAGTCTATGGTCGATACATGACACAAGGACAATAAAGAGTTGCTACTGTGACGTCCCGCCAATTTTTAAAATTCAAAAAACTCTCTTATCTTATAATTTTTGCGTTACTAGATACTTATTCACAATCTTACATTATTGCGAATTATCTCTTTCCTTTTTCCACTATTATACATAGATATATATATATTCCAGTATTAAAATCATTATTTTCTATAATACTTACCATTTTAGTACACTATTTTATTATTAATTACATTTTATTACATTATTTTATTATTAATATATTTTTCTACAAATTGCTGTTTTATTATACTCTTGCTATATATATATCTAATATGCAACAAGACGTTGCTATTGGAAAGATGGAAAAATATTAGAAAACAAAATAAAAAGGAAGAAAAACGTAAAATCTAAAAAACCCACATAAAATCTAATTATATCAATTAAAATTATTACTAATGTCTCACCCAGTATGTGCCGCGACTTCCATGCATAGGGAGTCTCATTATATATATATTTTTATTACTGGCACAGTATGCCAATTACTATAACTTTAATTAATACCATATACTATATTTATAATAACACACAATACGCGTATATATACAGGGTATCCCAGACCACCCGTCCCACCCGATTTTTTCGTAAACGCGACATTTTAAAGAAAAATGTTTCAGACAAAAGTTTTGTGACTTCGAGGGGGACATAAGATGGTGTCATTGGTTTGACCTTGAAGAATTATTTGAAAGTCACATGAAAGTCATCTCAATTTTTTAAAATGGCATCCCCTATTTTTTATTGCATATTCTTGTAGCTTATCTCGAGACCTTTCCAAAACACTATAAATAAATGTTTTTTCGTTAAATATTTTCCGAGTTATAAGGCTTGAAATAATTTCTTAATTTTACATAAACTATAAAATATCTCGTAAAATATTCACTTTTCGATGATCTTACCTCAATACTTTTATGCACAGAATAATGAGAGAAATCAATTGGTGTAAAGAAAACACATAGTTGTTTTTAAGAAAAAATGTGCAATTTGTAATTAACAATTACATATATTTTCTTAAAAACAACTATGTGTTTTCTTTACACCAATTGATTTCTCTCATTATTCTGTGCATAAAAGTATTGAGGTAAGATCATCGAAAAGTGAATATTTTACGAGATATTTTATAGTTTATGTAAAATTAAGAAATTATTTCAAGCCTTATAACTCGGAAAATATTTAACGAAAAAACATTTATTTATAGTGTTTTGGAAAGGTCTCGAGATAAGCTACAAGAATATGCAATAAAAAATAGGGGATGCCATTTAAAAAAATTGAGGTGACTTTCATGTGACTTTCAAATAATTCTTCAAGGTCAAACCAATGACACCATCTTATGTCCCCCTCGAAGTCACAAAACTTTTGTCTGAAACATTTTTCTTTAAAATGTCGCGTTTACGAAAAAATCGGGTGGGACGGGTGGTCTGGGACACCCTGTATATATCGTCATGATGCGTACAATGCATTCAAATAATCATCTTTAGTAAGCGACGTCGAAAAGGTAGGAAAACCAGATAAAAATTATAAAATTAGAATCAAATACAAAAACAAATCTAGTATATTCGTTATCGAATTATATTAATGTCTATTTATAATTTCACGATATTACAAATTATTTCTTTTAACTATTGTTTGACATAAACATATATCCTCAATAATGTTTAACGCTAATTTCACTATTCCATGTATGTATTATTCTTCTGTTCTTAATTTTTAATTTCTACCCTTTAGCATATGTTCATATTTTGCATAGTATTTTATGTTTTAATTTCGTTAATATGCAAATAAATATACCCTATAACGGAATGTGCAAAGAAAAGATAAGAAATTCATATAAAAATTATAAAATACAAAAAGGCTAAAAAGGTTACAATACACACGTATACATATATTCTCATACACTTATTACATTATACCAGCGTTAAATATGTATTTTAATTATATATACTTAAACATTTAAGTTACTTTTAATTCATGTAATTATTATATAAGGCGACTAAAATTTAATTGCATTAACCAATTAATTACACAGGGCCACAAAATGAATTTGAGGTGGAACATAACTCAAACCAGTTGACCTTGAGGTTTTTGGGGTCGCTGATCACGATCCCGGTGTCCATTTGACCTCATCACGTCCAGGTCAAGGTCAAATGAAGGTCAAAGACCTTCATTCGAGAGATATAATTTTTTTGACCCCGGATTCGGAAAGAGCAGAAAATTTTACGTCTGAATAGACCCTGAAAATTTTTTTAACCGACCGGTAGAGGTCACTACGAGGTCATTTAAAGGTCAAATTTTTCCATTGGCTGTTTTCTGGTACCTTAGGCAGGAATAGGTACCGAATCAGTTGACCTTCAGGTTTTTGGGGTCGCTGATCACGATTCCGGTGTCTATTTGACCTCGTCACGTCAAGATCAAGGTCAAATGAAGTGATATAATTTTTTTGACTCCGGATTCGGAAAGAGCGGAAAATTTGACTTCTGAATAGACCCTTACAATTTTTTTAACCGTCCACTGAAGGTCATTTGAAGGTCATTTACGTGAAAACAGATGGTGTTTAACCATTTCTTACTGAATGTTGAGTTCAGACGTTGTATAACAATATTGTTGATGTCAGTACAGTGGATTTTTTAATGGAATTTCGTAGTAGATTCTTGTACAGAATCCGAATTAGAAATTCATGTATGACGTGTTCTTTTGTTTGTAAAGGATCTACGAAGGGATTTTCTTTTGTGTGTATTTGATGCATCTCTTTTTAAAGACCAACAATAGTCTGACATCATGTTGACATCCCAAACACCCTGATACCTACTCTCAAATTCTTTCAGATCTTGATGGAATCTCTCACCCTGCTCCTCACTTAAGTCCCCCAGATTTTCAGGGAAGAAATCAATGTGGGAATCGAGGAAATGGATTTTTAAGGTCATTAAGCATCCCATCTTTTTGTAGTTTTCCAACAGTCTGATGACAACATTTTTATAATCGGGGTCTTTGTTATTTCCCAAGAATTTTTTTTGAATTTCTTTGAAACTACTCCAAGCTGCTCTTTCATTGCTGGTCATTCTCATTTCGAATTCATCATCTTTCATCAGTTCCCTTATTTGAGGGCCATCGAAAACACCTTCCTTGATTTTCGCTTCGGAAATTTTTGGAAATTTCTCAAATAAATACATGAAGGCATCACTGTCCGATACCTTCATTGCTTTGATAAGCTGTTTACATAAGCCGAGTTTGATATGTAAAGGTGGAAGGATGACTTTATGGCTAGGAATGAGACTATCTTCAACAATGTTCATAGATCCGGGAGTTAATTTGTTTCTGAGTGGCCAGTCCTTTTTCACATAATGTTGTTCTCGGGCACGACTGTCCCACTCACAAATAAAACAAGGATATTTTGTGTTTCCGCTTTGTTGACCTAATAAAATACTGGTTATTTTTAAATCTCCCACTAATTGCCACTTGTGACTATCGTACTTTAATTTTTTGAGTAGAAAATCGAGATTATGGTATTGCTCTTTCAAAATCACTGAATGACCAACCGGTATAGGGGCATATACGTTCCCATTGTGAAGTAAGACAGCTTTCAAACTCCTCACTGATGAATCAATAAATAGTCGCCAGTCACTAGCTACATATTTAACACTTTCAAATTCATTTATGAGTCCTTCAACATCATTGCAATAAACTAAACCCTGTGCTTTAGAGAAGAATTTCCTGAATGATTGATCTCGATCGCGATAAAAACTCACTCTAGTACCTGGAGCTAAGCAATTCTTCTCTTTCAATCTAGAAGCGATGAGTTCGGAAAGTTCTTTCGAAAGACCTGCGTCTCGAACCAAGTCGCTTAGTTCGTCTTGAGTAAAACCATGCGAATTTCCGGGTTCATCATCTTCTGATTCTTGCGATTCATTCAGATCGTCATTTTGCTGATCTTCGGATTCTTCCCATGACATTGTCATACCGTTGTTATCAGTTTCTGTCTGAAAAGAGACTTCGTCAGTCGACATTTCTTCTTCACATTCAACCTGATCAGTGCTAATCAACACAGCTGGAGTCACAGACTGAACAAATGCATAAGATATATTAGATTTATTGTTTTTATTATACCCAGATGTATTGGTCAAGCAAAAATAGCAATCAGAGTTATGATCTTTTGGCGCTCGCCAGATCGTAGGAGAAGCAAATATTTGTTTCTTCTTTTTCATGGTTCGCATGTGGCAAGTGACACATAATATTTTTGGTGTCCAGGAATTTGTCATTCCACAGGTATCTAGATCGAAACATTTTTTGTAATTTTCTTTTAATTTGTCGGAGAATTGCCTGCCCTGCTTTGTAGTGACATACTTCGAACAAACAACGCAAAAGTTGTTCAATCGATTATGACATGGAGTTGTTGTTGAACTTGTAGCATTAAACTCTAAAGTGGCCAAGTTTTCCACCAAATTAGAGCTGCGGTTGCCTGATGACGACGATTGCGGGCCCGCTTGCTCACCCTGACCAATCGCCGATACTGGGTTTCCGAGGCCCTGCATCGTACACCTACTTTTTCTTGTGCCTGCCATGACGGCTTCCACGCCTTCACCCCAGGGACTTCGCCATTGATACGTTGCCCGCCGTCACCGCGTGGAGGTGCCCTGGGGGCAGGCAGAAAAAAGGTCGGTTTACAATGTCCCATCTTATAGCATGAAATATCAGTTATAAGTCCTGGTCCCGGAATAACTTGGAAAATTGATAGACCCATTTATAGCTGAGATATCAGCAGCGAGATCAACAGAACGATTGGACTCTTAGGTGACATCAAAATTAAATTCACAGATCAGTTCAACAAAAAGGTCAGGGCGTATTCGATCGTAACATTTAATGCACATTCAGAATCCGGGATCTAAAAAATTAGATCACTTGAAAGAAAGTCTTTAACCTTCATTTAACCTTGACCTTCACGTGATGAGGTCAAATGGACACCGGGATCGTGATCAGCGACCCCAAAAACCTGAAGGTCAACTGATTCGGTACCCATTCCTGCCTAAGGTACCAGAAAACAGCCAATGGAAAAATTTGACCTTTAAATGACCTCGTAGTGACCTCTACCGGTCGGTTAAAAAAATTTTCAGGGTCTATTCAGACGTAAAATTTTCTGCTCTTTCCGAATCCGGGGTCAAAAAAATTATATCTCTCGAATGAAGGTCTTTGACCTTCATTTGACCTTGACCTGGACGTGATGAGGTCAAATGGACACCGGGATCGTGATCAGCGACCCCAAAAACCTCAAGGTCAACTGGTTTGAGTTATGTTCCACCTCAAATTCATTTTGTGGCCCTGTGTTATGCTTTACTTCTGCTCGGCTAATCCTCCAAGTGCCTTGCTTTTTATTAAACTATCCTCGTTTCACACGTACAATTTCCTACGCTCCCTTTTATTAAGCTTACTTTCTCGGATTCGTATAAAGTTATATTCTATTGCTAGCGCACCGCTACTATACATAACTCTATTAAACTTACCTTGTCTAATGCATTATTACTCATATACCATATTCAATTAAACTATCTTCCTCCTACATGCAATTCATACGCCCTTGTTAAAACGCAACTCCTTTGTTACAATCTTACTATATACCACGCTTCATAAATTATTCAGAACATTTTCTTTTAATTAAATTACTCCTTTTATTATTATTAAATATATATGTTGTACTTTATCATTAATTTTCTTTTGTCATCTCATACAACGTTATATATCTCATACTATTGCTAATGATTAATGCGAATTATTAATTCACGTCGTACACTTACAAATAAGTTAACATTATTGTTCACTTGCCGCAACCTTGACAAAAAAATATTCATTTCACCCTTTATCAAAGTTAATAAGTCTCAACAATTCTTGCCGCCTCATACCACCGCGCAAAAATTGTTGAATTAAAAGTTGCGAGACGCCAAAACGTCTGACAGATAAGATGAGAAAAATACTCGGGTTGCATTTATAATTTACCAAACTATTCGTCACCAGGCTGATGCAAGTTAACATGACGTAGAGCCGTACGTCACGATTTCCTACCCTTTACGTTTTGCATTTAAGAGCGTACTCCCTACTCTATGTACACCCCCCCCATTAAAATCTTGAGGGCTCGGAAAATCTGCCGTGGCTCAAGAGGAGCGAAAAAAGTCGACAGAAAGAAGTGAGAGTTTAAAGCAAAAAGACGCGCTCCGGCGTAATTGAAAATTAACTTAGAAATTTTACGACAAGAAATTTGTAACATCCATACAAGTGTATTCAGTGAACATTATTGTTAAAGTTAAAGTTTTGTAAAGAAAGAAGTGAGAGTTTAAGGTGTAACCACGCGCTCCAGTTTTCGATTATAAAAGACTTAGAATTATTTTGCGAGCGTGTTCAAAGAACTTAGAAATTTTTCACCAAGTGCATTGTTAAATACTTATATACTAAAGAAAGATCAGAGTTTTCGAGGTGTAAAGACGCTACTCAGTTTATCATACTAAAGAATTCTTAGAATATTTTTGGAGTGTGAAATTCATATACTTATACCGAAGTTATTCAGTCATACGAGTTGTACTCGTCATTACGACAGAGGCCCGAGGCTTCAAGTGCCAAAGGAAAAGAGCTATTTCATTGTCGATCTTACTCAAATCAGCCATCAATACCAATATCTTGTCAAGGAGGAAATAATTAACCCAATTAAAGGTTATTGTGAAATCAATCACCGTAAGTCTTTCATTACTTTATTTTGCTTATATTTCTGTTGATTATTACGGCCGAACAATCATACCTTTATAATCCGTCATTTCGTATCACACATTTAAGTAACTCTCTATGTCCATCATTTAATTTACAATAATAATTATGAATCTTTAATAAATTTTTCTTTCATTAACGTTAACTATACCCTAAATTGTTATCTTTTCATTTAATCAAGGATGCTTAAATTTTTTCGATCATTATAATAATAAAAAAAATAAATTACTTTGTCGCTTTACTCTTATATTGCTGAACCCTTAGCATCCTTGCAGAATCTTAAAATTCGAATTATTAGATTGTAACTGTTATAATATTATTGAAACGGCCTGTTTGATTTTTATATTGTGTAATTCAAGTGTTCAACTATTTCAATCATCCCAAAGAAATAATTACGGCCTAACATTACGCCTATATTATTAATGTAAATTATTGAATACGTTTGTGAAATTTCAAAGTTACTGTTAATTTAATTAAGTTTATTGAATAATCGATGATACATTCAACTGTCAGTTGCTATTTTTGAAACGAAAATATATGACTAGTTCTCAGAAAAATGCGAAAAATGACCTTTCAAAATACAAAAAAAAAACTTAATATATTTAACATTTTTTTCTACATAATATGTAGTACAGAAGTGCCTTACCTCAACTGTTTACGTGGTCCCCAACTTTTCTTAATTTTAATTATAATTATATGGTAATGAAAAAAGTGAATTATGAGGGAATGATGATTTAAGTGAAGTAATGAGTTTTTTTCATATCATTGCTATATTTACGTTACTATCATGAAATTAAAAAGTAAATTATGAATTTTTTTTTCAAAATATAAATTTATTTTTTGAAAATTTTTTGTTTTTTAACACTTTGACAAATATTTTTCTTAAATTACTGAGATCTGTAATATTTTATTTGTTATTGTTATTTTATAACGACTTTTATTTTATTTTAATTTATCTATTAGTTTAATAAACTAATTGAATTGTTAAAGAAAAACTTATCACATTAACATAAATTTTTTTAATGATAAAAATGAGGGAATGATAGTGAGGGAATGATAAAATCAAACATAATCAACAAAAAGTGATCGTATATAACCTCACTTTAATTTAGACGATGAGGCAAGTTTTTTTACCTCCTGAAACATGTAAGATACCATATAAATTATTACATAATAAAATAATTACCTTGTTAAATTTTACAGTGAGGGAATGATACATAAAAATGTAATGTTGAAATAATTAGCAGAAAATTATTGCGCTTCTACAAATCTGTTCGTGCTGAGCAACAATGATGTTATGGTTACATTGGCAGTATTGTCAACTATTAAAAATTCATAAGCGCGGCAACGTATCACTAAATTTAAAAGTACAACACAAGTGTTTATAAAATGTGAGGGAATGATGTTTTTTTTTGGGACCGAGATAGACAATGAATTATCAAATGATTTTCGTCTGTGTACTTAATAAAAGGCATATTTACTTTAAAATACAGTATTTTTAAAGTAATTAATGTAATTAACATGAACGTTTTCATAAAACAAGATGAATTAATTACGTTATATCATCGAGAAATGTTGAGTTTGGGACATGATGGGGAATGATATTTAGGGTATTTGATCAACTGCCATGTTTTATTTTGAAACAAGAACACTAAAATTATGTATGGTACAAGTAACTATACTGGTATAGTTTCCATAAAAAAATATTAATCTAAAGACATAATATTAATAACGGGTAAAATTGACTAGGGACACGAATTTCGGATTTTTCTGAAAACTAGTCATATACACATATATTTGAACACTTGAAGGTCGAAAACTTAATTATTATAAATTAATTTTAAGAGATAGGAGGCTGAATATTTATGACCTATAAGCCTTAGCGCCATTATTGTCTAATTGAATATATTGTTTAAAATTTATGTAGACCGCGTATAATTAATTAATACATTTATAACTGTTCAGCAGGCCTTCTCATTTAATTACGATATGTTCAATGTATGGTTAAATGTAAACGAAATTGACAACAATCTTGTGGCGTAAACAGTGATTATAATTAAATTTGAAATTCGAATAAAATTTGGTTTATAATTTCATACGTATATGTACCAATTGACTCTGATAGAAATTACAATTATATTACCACGTTACATTCTAACTATAAATTTTTCAATTTATACCCAATCACCATTCTTAATATTTTACATTGACTTTAATTTAGAATCTTGTTCTGTCATAGAAATCAAGTAACTTTTGCCATAACATTAATTATAGTTGAGCAATTTAAATATCTCTTTTAATCTAAATTATTAAAATCAAACTTTGACACTTTAAGTTGATATTTGATTTTACGTCACAAATTGCCTTATATTATTGCAATCACCCTTTCCTAAATCCCATTAACCATAATTATTCTTACAGCTGAAAAGTGGCAGGAAAACAAAACAAGTTGCTAGATTTTTCAAAAGAATTTATATATTAAATCTTTTACATACCTTCATTGAGTCTTTTAAATATTATTAATAATATATATATTTCATTCAGTATCTCATATTTCAATTGACGCGCTAAATCTATAATCATTATATTTTTTCTTTGTGACTGTTTCAACACATATATATAATCAATTCCTCAAGTCAGTACGTGTCAGTAGTGTTACCGTGGACATTTACCCCCGCGATTGGTTTTACGGCTGACAATCCTCGTTTCCTACCTATTCTTTTTCTTATATTTTCTCATAATATTAACAATCAGATTTTACTTCCTTCTGAACTTCCAGACTCTACTAATTACCCTTCTGCCGCGTGCGCCCATAAGCCTCGGTTTGATTACCGTACGTGGAGGGCCGTGGTTTCTGGAAAATTTGCGTGTACCATAAACTCTAGCAGAGCTAGGTTGAGGGCCGTGGATTTTTCTTTCCCGAGATTTTCCTTCGTCGCGTGTGCCCAAAACTTTAGCAGAGCTAGGTGGAGGGCCGTGGATTTCGACCGGGTGGCGTGAGCCTGAGGCCGTCACCTTTCCTATAATAATAATCCTTTTAGAGTAACTATCCTGAATTTCCCTCTCAGTCACAATAATTAAGCCTCTCAAATAATTAAATCAACATTTTAAATTCATGTATTTCTATCTTCAACAAAAGCTTTCCTTTATTATTATAACTGTTCATTTGTTTTATTCGATAATTTTATTTCTATTAGTATCTCTCGTTTTCTCTTTTACTTTTGCGCTAGCAACTTGTCTCTGCCTGAAGAAATAAAATATTTTATAATTACCCTGTGTCAATTATTATTGTTAACCCTTTTATTGAATCGAATATTTCATGTGCTTATTGTTTATTGATTGAATATTTCATATGCCTATTGAACATTTTATACAGATGTCTTTAATTTGAATATTTCATGTAATTTTGTTAATACTGCTATTATCCTTATTTAATAACGTGCTCTCGAGTTTTCGAATTGCCATAAATCAGTTATTTCCATTTGTCTCACTTTAAATAGATGGTCAGGCCGGACCAACAAAGAGTAATTAATTAATTTATTTCAACTAACTTTATTCTTTCTCGCTTGACCCTCTGTGACGACAGCTCTCGCCAATCCCCGGTAAAGCCTGTGTAAGCAGGTTGACCGAAAACAACAAAGGAGAGCACCTCCGCAGGTACACCGAGGTAGCACCTGTGAAGGAAAAATATTGCGAACCGCGGATCAGTTTAATCGGTTTCAATTCAAGACTCATTACTCGCGATTTCTATTAACGTAGAATTCATCTTATCTTATCTTATCTTATCTTATCTTGAACCGCGGGACGTAACACTACAATTAACAATCAGTACGTCTTATCATTAGAATCCTGTTCATTACCACACGTTACAATAGTCGAAACAAATTAAAAAAATGGAGGATGAATAAATATGATTTCAATTGTGCGGGTTATTCCTTCTGTCAAGTATTTAGCGCGGAACTTACAAGAGACGCTGCTATGCATAAATTAGTTTACTATAGTCGGCTATAACCGGTGTCCGTCTCTGAGGCTGCGTTCCGTTTCACGCATAATGCGCATTATGCGCGCATAATGTATATTATACGTAACGTGTACTGTTGATAAATGCGCGAATATACGTGAAACGGAACGCAGCCTGAGACTTATATCATGGATGTCGGCTATAATTTAGTTGTACGGCTTTGTTTTCGAAGTATTCCGTGATGTGGTAGATAATATACTGGAGAAATATAACTTTCTGCTGTAACGGATGGTACCATGTGACTTAAACTTTGATACTCCTTGATGAAGTCAACATATAATTGTGGGTATACAGGATCCGAAGACGACGAGATAATTTTGTGAGACAACTGAGTGTCTTTGATTTGGAATCTCCTAAAATGGATGGATTTGTTTTTAAAGGAAGGCGTACGATGTACCGTACCTGTTGTGTTTCGTGTACATGTCAATAAGAAATGGTGTTCACATTCTTCGTCTCTGGACTCAGAATTGGAATCTTAGATGTGGTTTCCTCCTGCGTCTAAAATTTAGCAAGAAGTTCTTGCAAATCATGATCTATCGTACAATGATGTGTCTGTGCGGGATAGATGATGTTTTTAACTAAAATTGGTCCTGATAGGACCCAAAAATAGTTTGTTGTGTTATGGGTGTCAAGGAATCGCCTTGAATTAATCCTGGCAAGATTACAGAACTCTAATTGTTTGAGTCTATTAAAATGTGAATGGGTCCAGAACAATAAAAATCCGGATCTGCTAATTGTAGACCAGTGTAGCCAAGTACAATTGTTCACGTTAAATGACGGTAATTTCGTGGTTAATTGCGTTAATACTGTCGATGACTGGAAAAGGTAACTATTACGTTCTCAAACTCAATAATTCAAGACGTAAATCCAATACAAAAACCTCAGATTTATTCCGTAACCAAATACAAGAACCTCCCCTCACCATTCCATACGCACTACTACTACTACGCCCTCGACCGCTGCGCCTCCCCTTTACAACTAACCGCGCGTGTTTCAAATCCTGCTGTACTCACAGACATATCGCCCACCAAATTAGCCCTGCTAATTTCACCTTCGCTACGTGATACAGGTAATTTACAGATTTTGGTAATCGCTCTTTTATAAAGACCGGTTTCTGTTCGAACGCTGACTACTCGAATGGAGCCGTCGCTGCCTGGGTGCAATTCCACCACCCTTCCTAACTTCCACTTTAATGGAGATAAACAATCGTCGCGCAATACAACCATGTCTCCGATTTTTAAATTGGCTTGTTTCTTTCTCCATTTTGTTCTTCCTTGAAGGCCAGCGACGTATTCAGTCGCCCACCGTTTCCAAAATTCTTGGAACATTCGTTGAATCAAACGCCAGCGATCTATACGGTTAATTGGAACGTTCGTTATATCTGCATCTGGGATGCTCATTAGCGATTCTCCTATTAGAAAATGAGCTGGAGTGAGGGGTTGCAGGTCGCTGGGATCTGTTGACAGCGGCGTTAAAGGCCTTGAGTTAAGGCATGCTTCGATCTGGATAAGCACTGTCGCAAGTTCCTCGAATGTAAGAAGAGCGCTGCCCATCACTCGTTTCAAATGGTATTTGCAAGATTTCACTCCTGCTTCCCACAGTCCTCCCATGTGTGGAGAGTGAGGAGGGGTAAACTTCCACTCGATTCCTTCGTTGTAGAGCGTGTCTCCAGCGTTTCCCTCGATCTGTTCCTTGGTAAACCGATAGATTTCCTTCAATTCTCGATTGGCCCCGATGAAGTTCGTCGCGTTGTCACTATATATTCTGTGCGGGCATCCTCTTCGGCCGATAAATCGACGCAACGTGGCGAGAAATGCTGCTGTAGTTAGCTCGTTCACCGATTCTTGATGGATAGCCTTCGTGGCGAGACATATAAAAAGTGCAATATAGGATTTATTCGTCCGTCGTCCGCGACCCTTGTTAACGAGTGTGGAGATTGGACCTGCAAAATCAACTCCGGTGACAGTGAAGGCACGACTGGGAACTATACGATCACGAGGCAAATCTCCCATCATTTGCGTCAAGTCTCGTGGTTTCGTTCTGGCGCAGCGAACGCACTTGTGGCAAACGATTCTTGCTAAATCACGTCCCTTGAGAGACCAATATTGTTCTCTGATTGATGCAAGTAGAAATTGCTGACCGGCATGTAACAAACGTTGATGCTCTCGTTCAAATAGTAATATTGAGAATCAACTTCCAGCTGGTAGGATAATAGGATGTTTTCTTTCGAATGTCCATGGAGAATGTTGGAGACGACCGCCCACTTTGAGGACACCTTGGTCGTCGAGAAACGGGTTCAATTGCAAAATCTTGCTGCTGCGGTTCAATTCACGACCCTTCTTTAAATTAGCTATTTCGATACCGAATTCCAATGCTTGGGTGTGTTTGATCAAGTGAAGACGCGCTTCTTGTATCTCACGACTTGTAAGTCTTGACAGAACTCGCTCACTAGCCTTTTTCTGTAGGTTGTGTATGTACCGCTTACAATAGGCTAGAATTCGTTCTATTCGTGTCAACGACGAAAACTTGTCGATCAACTCTTGAAGTAATGTGAGTTTACTGATGACTACTGTACATGTTTGAACTTGTTTTCGCTCCTCAGTTTGGATGTCTTCCCAAATGGAGCTTGCCAATTCGAGGTTTGAATCGTCATGTGCCCTTGATACATCTTCTTCTCTCAGCCACCTTGGTCCATGCCACCATACATCAGAAGTGACGAGACTTTGTAGAGTTGTTCCCCTGGATATTAAGTCCGCGGGGTTCTCGACTCCCTTGACATGTTTCCAATGCACAGATGGCAATAACTCGTTGATTTCTGTCACTCGGTTGGCCACAAAAGGCTTCCATCGTGACACATCGCCGCGAATCCAATGCAGAACTACTTGCGAGTCCGTCCATGCTTGCGTTCCTTCGATGGGCACTCTCAAGGCTCGTCTAGTGTTCGTTATCAATTGTGCGAGCAAGATTGCGCCGCACAATTCTAATCTTGGTATGGATACTAGTTTGGTTGGCGCCACTCGCGATTTGGAACATAATAAATGAGAATTGACATTACCGTCAATGTCCCTTGTCTGAACATACAAACATGCTCCATATGCCTTCTCGGAGGCGTCGCAGAAACCCTGCAGGTAAATCTTAGTCGAATCATTGTAACTCGCTACTCGTCGTGGTATATATAAGATCTTGACCGCCTCGAGATCCCTTCTAAAGGTCTCCCATCTATCTACAAGTGTGGCAGGTAACGGCTCGTCCCATTGGCAATTGGTACGCCAAGTTTCTTGCATAATTAGTTTTGCTGTTATTATTATAAAAAAGGTGCTAAGTCCGCGTCAAAAGTATCTTTGCAAAATAGTATAGTATTATTCACTAAAAAACTATTTGAAAACTATTTGAAAATAGTATAGTATTATTCACTAAAAAACTATTTGAAAACTTATTTCCAAAAGAGTGTGATTTTAATCTACACACATAAGTTATTTTAATCTAAACAAAATGGTTTATTTTAAACCATAAAAAAACTATAATTTATTTAATTATACATTCTACAAAAATAATGATATCAACAAATTGTGCTAAGTAAAAATAAAAATTTAAAAAAATATTTTAATAAAAATGATACAAAATAATGTAAAAAATAATTTTAATTTTAAATTATTAAAAATTAAAATTAATTAAAATTATTTACAAAAAAAAAAATTAAAAATTAATGGAAAAATAAAATATAAAAATGTATATAAAAATTAAAAATTAATATAAAAATAAAAAATTTAATTAAAAGACTTAGCGCTGCTAATTTTTAAAATAGCATATTTTGTAGCAGAGCTAAGTCTTTTAATTAAATTTTTATTTTTATTTAATTTTTAATTTTTATATACATTTTTATATTTTTCCATTTTTCCAATTTTTAAATTTTAAATAATTTTAATTTTTACTTAGCAAAATTAAAATTATTTTTTACATTATTTTGTATCATTTTTTATTAAAATATTTTTTTAAATTTTTATTTTTACTTAGCACAATTTGTTGATATCATTATTTTTGTAGAATGTATAATTAAATAAATTATAGTTTTTTTATGGTTTAAAATAAACCATTTTGTTTAGATTAAAATAACTTATGTGTGTAGATTAAAATCACACTCTTTTGGAAATAAGTTTTCAAATAGTTTTTTAGTGAATAATACTATACTATTTTCAAATAGTTTTCAAATAGTTTTTTAGTGAATAATACTATACTATTTTGCAAAGATACTTTTGACGCGGACTTAGCACCTTTTTTATACCTTTTTTTAAAAAGGTAATTTTTTTAGAGATATCACTCTTTTTTGTAAATGACATTACTCTTCTTGAGCTTTTCCGTTTTATCAAGTTAAGTTATTAGCGACGATAGTGAAAAATAGCGACTTAAGAAATGAGGTAAGCAAAGAAGTATTCAATTTTATAGTTTATTATTTTATTATTTTAATATCTTCTTTTATGTACAGGATATAAAAATGGTTTCTTTTATATGCACGATATGAAAATAGTTGCGTAGCAAGAAATAATGCAGTAAGTAATGTTGATTGCTTACTGTATCCTATCTTATCTCTCAGCATTTTCATCCTGTATGTATTACATTTCATTTTGTTTAATAATAGTACTTATGTTATAGTTATGTGCACTATTTGGTTTGGAATCGCTGAAAGAAGATAACATAGAAAAGATTCGAGATGGTGTATCATGCTAAAAAACTAAACTTGTATTTGCAATGGGCCATCTTTGAAAAAGATCAGGATAACTTTGAGAAAGCCACTGTATATACACAGTGCGACAAATGATTTTTAAGACTGGCGCCATATCTCAGCAATTAATGGCACCATCTGTTAAAAATTAGTTTCATTAGAAAGATACATTTTTCTTCTTTCTAACGCACCTAAGTTCAAATCTAATGCAAATCGAATGACAAATGACTAAGTTATGACGGTTCTTTCTAACCAAGTTTTAAATCAATGTTGAAATTTCGTCATGGAACAAAGAGCGGTCATTAAATTCAACGCAAAACTTGCTAAAAGTGCATCGGAAATCAAGTTTGTGTGCTTAATCATCCGCCATATTCACCTGATTTGGCTCCGTGCGACTTTTCTTTATCTCCAAAATTGAAATTGAAGTTGAAAGGATGCTTTTTCGAAGACATTCCGACCATTCAAACAGTTTCAACACGAGCACTAAAGGCAATACCACAAAATGAGCTAGATCATGCATTTGAATCACTTTTGAATCGCTGTAACAAGTGCATTGAAGCAAGAGGAGATTATTTTGAATAAATAAAACAATAAGTATAAAAATATTTTGTTTGTATCGCGTTTTATAGGCCCAGTCTTAAAAATTATTTGTCGCACTGTGTATATTAGAGAATATTGATAACGTACTACCACATATGACATATACATAATAACAAGAAACAATGCGGAAAGTAATGTTGATTGTTTTCTGCATTTTATCTTGTCTCTCAGCATTTTCACCCTGTATGCATTATATTTCATTTTGATTTTAAAATATTTAATAATAGTATTTTATATTATTAAAATTGTGCTATATAATAAGAATAATTTTTATTTTTTGTAGTTTGTAATTGCTGAAAGGAAATAATACAGAAAAGATTTGAGATGTATATTCGAGATGGTGTATCATCCTATAAATACTATATAAGATATGAAAATGGTTGCGTAGCAAGAAACAATGCGATAAGTAATGTTGATTGCTTACTGCATTCTATCTTGTCTCTCAGTATCTTCATCCCGTATGCATTACATTTCATTTTAAAATATTTAATAATAGTATTTTATAATTCAAAAAGTATAATTAAAATTGTGAGGTAAGCAAAGAAGTATTCAATTTTATAGTTTATTATTTTATTATTTTAATATCTTCTTTTATTTACAGGACATAAAAATGGTTTCTTTTATATACAAGATATGAAAATAGTTGCGTAGCAAAAAACAATGCGGTAAGTAATGTTGATTGCTTACTGCATTCTATCTTGTCTCTCAGCATTTTCATGTATGTATTACATTTTATTTCTTTTAATAATAGTACTTTATGTTATTATGTAATTATGTGCACTATTTGGTTTGGAATCGCTGAAAGAAGATAACACAGAAAATATTCGAGATGGTGTATCATCTTTCTCAAAGATGGTCCATTGCAAATGCAAGTTTGGTTTTTTAGGATGATACAACATCTCGAATCTTTTCTGTGTTATCTTCTTTCAGCGATTCCAAACCAAATAGTGCACATAACTATAACATAAAGTACTATTATTAAACAAAATGAAATGTAATACATACAGTATGAAAATGCTGAGAGACAAGATAGCATGCAGTAAGTAATCAACATTACTTACTGCATTATTTCTTGCTACACAACTATTTTCATATCTTATATATAAAATAAACCATTTTTATGTCCTGTAAATAAAAGAAGATATTAAAATAATAAAATAATAAATATAAAATTGAATACTTCTTTGCTTACCTCACAATTTTAATTATACTTTTTGAATTAAATACTTACGGGGGGAAGGATGGAACGACGAGAGTAAAGAGGGTATAAATGGAATAAAATTGAATACTTCTTTGTTTACCTCACAATTTTAATTATACTTTTTGAATTATAAAATACTATTATTAAATATTTTAAAATGAAATGTAATGCATAAGAGATGAAGATGCTGAGAGACAAGATAGAATGCAGTAAGCAATCATCATTACTTATCGCATTGTTTCTTGCTACACAACCATTTTCATATCCTATATAGTATTTATAGGATGATACACCATCTCGAATATACATCTCGAATCTTTTCTGTATTATTTCCTTTCAGCAATTCCAAACTACAAAAAATAAAAATCATTCTTATCATATAGCACAATTTTAATAATATAAAATACTATTATTAAATATTTTAAAATCAAAATGAAATATAATGCATAAAGGGTGAAAATGCTGAGAGACAAGATAAAATGCAGTAAACAATCAACATTACTTACCACATTGTTTCTTGTTATTATGTATATATCATATGTGGTATGTTATCAATATTCTCTAATATATATATATATGGTGGCAGCTTTCTCAAAGTTATCCTGATCTTTCTCAAAGATGGCCCATTACAAATGCAAGTTTGGTTTTTTAGGATGATACACCATCTTGAATCTTTTCTGTGTTATCTTCTTTCAGCGATTTCAAACCAAAGTGCACATAATTATAATATAAAGTACTATTATTTAACGAAATGAAATGTAATACATACAGAATGAAAATGCTGTGAGATAAGATAGAATGCAGTAAGCAATCAACATTACTTACTGCATTATTTCTTGCCATACAAATTTTCTTGTATATAAAAGAAACCATTTTTATATCCTGTACATAAAAGAAGATATTAAAATAATAAACTATAAAATTGAATACTTCTTTGCTTACCTCATTTCTTAAGTCGTTGCCCCTAATAATCTAACTTTCGTTTATCCATGTCACTTACCGTCGATCGATTATTGATCACTACATTATTGTAAACGTATCCAATCCAATAAACGACGTCCTGTATAGCATATTTCTTCGTCCCTGACCGCGGCCCCCCTTGCCCACACTTTAGCACATTTCTTCGTTCTTTCCCGCACCTCCTCTTGCCAGCACTTACAGTGTGTCGCTAGCGCGATTTCTTATAATACACATTGATTGATAGACAAACGTAACCTATACCTGTCAAACCAGGACTTGAGTGTTATATTTTTCATTATCGTCGCCGCTAACCTAACTTTCGTTTATCGACGTCACTTACTGTCGATCGATTATCGATCATATCGCATCACTAGCGCGATCTTGTGTCGAATGCTTCAACAGTACATTTTTTCGGTCGACGACGACGACGTTTCTTACTTAATATTTTTCACTTTTTGACTTTGCGTCATAATAACTCGATTTATAGAGCATGTAGCCCAAAAATAAAAACACTTTTATTATGTAATTCAACCCCGCTCTATCGATTGAGACTACTTAGAAGTCGATCCGTTGATCGGATATATGAAAACCAGAAATATTGAGTGCTCTCAACTGACCGACTCGCGTAATAAGACACGGTAGTGTCTTCTTGTGCTTGCGCGGACTTAGCACAAGACACTACCGTGTCTCTTGATCGGACCGACTAGTCCTAACCGGTCAAAAAACTTACTTATTGCAGACAAGATTCCTCGTTTAGTATTCGCTTCTTCCATTTTGCGCACGAAGAATTGAAATTGATCGTTGGCGTGATTCCATTCTAGTCCAAGTGTCTTTATTATTTCGTTTGTACCAATGCTTAATTGCGAAACGTCTTCCCTCAAATGTTCCGGTATTTCCTCTAGGACTTCCTTGCGGTTGGAACACCATTTATGTGTCTCGAAGCCAGCGGTTTTTAGCACCGTCGTGAGGCCTTCTTGCAGCGTCACGGCGCCTTCGACGTCGTTTGCACCAGCTAAAATGTCGTCTACGTAGGTTTGATCGAGTAAAACTTGTGATGCTACTGGAAATTCGTCGCTTGCTTCTTCTGCAAGCTTGTGAATACATTTTATAGCTAGATACGGTGAACTTGCTTCGCCGTACGTCACTGTATTCAAACGATATTCCTCGACGGGTTTATCCACCGAGAATCGCCATAAAATTCGTTGCCGATCTCTATCCTCTGGATGCACGAGTATCTGCCTATACATCTGTCGAATATCTCCAGTTAACGCAACATTATAAAATCTAAACCTCATTATAATGTCAATTAAATGGCCTTGAATAGCGGGCCCTACACATAAGATGTCGTTTAAAGCCCTTCCTGAGTCGGTCTTGCTAGACGCGTCGAAGACTGCGCGAAGTTTAGTGCTCGTACTCGACTCTTTGAGTACGCCGTGATGTGGTAACTAGACTACTGGATACCTTGAATCTTGAATTGATTCGCTGACGACCAACATGTGTCCAGTTTCAAGATAATTGCGCATGAACTCTATGTATCTACTATGAAATGTACTGTCTGCGTTGAAACGTCGTTCTAATTGTATCAGACGTCTAACCGCTTGATCTCGCGAATTACCAAGTACTTGCGGACTCTCTAGAAATGGAAGTCTGACAATGAATCTTCCCCTTTCATCGCGTGTAGTTGTCTCTTCGAAATGTCTGTCGACTCCATGTGTTCCCTTTGACGCAAATTGATTTGTCTCGCATTGATAATTTTCGAGTTCCCAAAATCGGCTCAAAGTTTGATCAATTGTTTCGCAATCTTCTATTGAGCAAGCTAACGTGGTTATCGCATCGTGATTGCAACTTACGCTCGCGATATTTTTGTTGACAATTGATCCTGCAATAATCCACCCAAGTTTTGTGTTTTGCATCCCTGGACAATCGCGTCCAAGCTCGATTTTACTAGGTTCTAGCCAATCAAAGAAAAATTCCGCACCTATCAACATGTCTATCGGACCTTGCTTGTGAAACTCCGAATCCGCGAGTTTAACATTTGACGGTATTCTCAACGCATGGTAATTGATCTCAACGCACGGTAACATTTTGGTAATTTTGGATACGACGAGACTTCGAATCGCGGCGCGAGTGTCCGAATATCTAGACTGAATGACGACCTCGCAACTTTGATTTGTGATACCTTCTATCCCGTTTATTCCCGTCACTATCTTGGTCGTTTTGTCACGTTTTACGCCTAGCCTATTACATGCCGCTTGCGTAATGAAATGCGCTTCGCTTGCGCTATCGAGAAGAATACGCAGCGGGACGCTTGATCCGTTCGGGTGTTTCGCATTGACTATCGCTGTTGCCATCAATATGTGTTTCCTCGTGTCATTTCCTGTAGCGTGATGCACGATGACATTGCTGCTTGGTTTGTCACCCACCTCCTGGACTGTCTGCTTGCTATTCTCTTCTCCTTGAGGTTTTTCTCCTGTCACCGGACGGTGACATAACGTATTGTGCCTTCCTGAGCACTCTCGGCACGATCCCATTTTGCAAGTTTTCACAAAGTGGTCGTTGTGGAGACAATTTAGACACAATTTGAGCCTACGGACCTCCTTGATCCGCTCTTCAATTGACAATGCTAGAAATTTGTCACATTGATACAATAGATGTTCGGCGTGACACAGATAGCACCTTCCGGCGTTCGTCAGATTAGCCAACGTGGTTGCCTTGTCTCGAGCCTTTGATTTTGGCTTGTCTGGTTCGTTTCTTTTCGTGACGGTTTTGTCCTTGATCCTCGCTTCGATCCGTTCTAACGTCTGGCACCGTTTTTCCAGAAATTCCATCAAGCCTTCCATTGTCGCGACCGTTGTATCTCCATGTTGTTCCCACGCACGCAATGTGATCGTGTCTAGTTTTGCCTCGATCATGTGAACGATCAGTTCGCTCATCTGTTGGTAAGTGCAAAGATTTCAGCACTCGCAGATGTTTCAATGTATAGTCCACTAAACCACGAATCGCATTGGCTGATTCCTTCTCCACCTTCGGCATTGTAAACAGGCATTCGATGTGTTTTTTCTTGATGGCTCTTGGATCATCGAATCGTTTTTTCAACAAGTCCCATGCGATCTTGTAATTTGCATCGGTTAGTTCGATTGATTCAATGATTTTTGCCGCACTACCATTCAACGATGTAACTAGATATTGAAACTTTTGGATGTTCGGGATATTTTCATTTGCATGTATCATAGATTGAAACGTCTCGAAAAATCGTTTCCATTCCTCTGTTCGTCCGTCAAACGTGGGAAGGTTTACCACCGGTAACTTGACTCTCGATTCTAGATTAGTGGTATTGCCTGATTCCGATATATTGCGCAATAGCTGCGTTTGTTGCTCAAGTACTCTCGCGATTGTGTCGTTACTTCCGCTTTGTGCCTGTGAGCTTCCGTTTTGTTGATTTAACTGAACCATGAGCTCACTTTGTTGCTGTAGCACACGTGTCAATGTTTCATCGTTCGTCGATGAATGCGCCTCGAACTGCCTAACTGGCATTATTCTGTTGAACCATCGTTTCAATTTTATTTTCAGCTTGAGGTATTTGTCCTCGAATTCGGCGTCTTCTGTTGAATCCGCGTCGCTAGCTTCGCTTTCCTCTTTGAGGGCGGCGATGTCGCATTGTATGGTTTCAAATTCACCACGTATGGTTTCTAACCTTGAAAGGAAAACCTCGATTTGTTCTCGGCTTACTCGATCTTCTTCCGCTTCGTTAACCTTTGTTTCCAATCTGGTCATTTTTGCCTTGACCGTACCTCTATGTTTGCGAAATTTCGTGATTGTTGCCATTTTACTCGCGATAACCTTGCTTTTTTCACTATTCTTTCTCGTGGACTGTATCACTACCGTAGACCTCTTCCTTAATCCGGCTCGAAGGACCAAATGTCGATGACTGGAAAAGGTAACTATTACGTTCTCAAACTCAATAATTCAAGACGTAAATCCAATACAAAAACCTCAGATTTATTCCGTAACCAAATACAAGAACCTCCCCTCACCATTCCATACGCACTACTACTACTACGCCCTCGACCGCTGCGCCTCCCCTTTACAACTAACCGCGCGTGTTTCAAATCCTGCTGTACTCACAGACAAATACGAATGTATTACTGTTACAATAAGAATCTGAATCATGAATTGATCGAAGTGTTATTGATACGTGTTCTTTCGTATGGCACCCGGAATATGTACCACCTATTCCAAGAAGTGGTAATGAGACTGGATCACGTTTAAGATGCAAGCGTTGAACTAGATGTTCGAAGATAAAAGATAATTCTGAACCTTGATCAATTAGCAAACGTACAACATGAAATTCTCCGTTATTTTTTTGTAACAAGGCTCGATTCTTTGCAAGTAATGTAGGTTATAATAGAATCGCCTGACCTGAGTGATGTGCGATTGGATTTGATTGTCATATTTGGATAATGTTTGAGATTGAGGCTCAACAATTGATTGAATAGTTTCAGATTTCAGATGACTTTTCTATAGAACGTTTAGTAACGACTTCTTTACTGACATCGTGAATAGAAGTGTGATGCCTTTTTCTGCATTTTAAACATCGCTTAATGGAACTACACTTACTTATACGATGAGTACCAAGACGACTGAAACATCGACGATGTTTGCTGACAATGTTCCGACGTTGTTAAAATGTTTTTGGAAGGCAATGTTCGCAAGCTGATAAGTGATGCGAAGATTTACAGAGCGGTCACGAAAAAAAGCTCAGATTGGAGGATGACAAGATGACATAAGCAGAGATTTTTACACTATGATGCTTTCCAGAAGAAGAAACCAAATGATCTTTGGGGGTAACAAAAATATTTAAATTAAGATTTTTCATAGCTCGTGTCCTTGCAAGAAATTCTTCATATTGTATGTATGGAAATGATGTGGTTGTTCCGAGCTTTACTTGCCATGCCTCGCGAGTCTCTGAGTCAAGCAATCGTACTAGTCGATGTAAAAGTATCGGATCCCAATGATGAACAGCACAACCTAAAGCGCGTAGTGCACCAATAGATTCCGTAATGGCAAGGAGATTTTTGAGTCCTTGGACACATTTGGTTTTGAGCGGCTTCAGATTGAAAATTCTATCTAGTTGCGCTGAAATCAAGAATCTTTTATTCTTATATCTCGAAACTAAGAGAATGACTACGCAACCATGAAATTTTCATCTGGTAATGGTAAATTGCATATTAATCGAACAGCTTCGCCAGTAACGCAAGTTTTTAAGTAATGCATTTTCTCTACATTTGACAAGTCTGTATTGTCTCTAATTAGTGAAGCAAACAAATCATGAAACGTTCGCCACGATTGGTAATCTCCAGAAAAATTGGATAACTTAAATCGCGGAAGAGCACTACATTAAAGAACTGGTAGCACCTTGATCGGAAACTGTAATTCTTGAATGTTGATCACTTACCTCCAAATCATCTCGATGGGTGAGTAATTTGGCACGAGAATAAACATAAAAAGCTTGACAACGCTCATACATGCGTTCTTTAACATATGGTAAATCGCTTAAGCTCTCACTCATTGAAAGTCACATACTTTCGTACTCTTCCTTGAATTTCACCCAGTTTTGTTCGAGAGTAATTAAACGCGCATTAATTACATGACGATTTACCCGAGAAATGTCTAGATCATCGAAATTGGCTTCTTCTTGTATAAGATTGAATCGACTGTACTGAAGTAAAAATCTCGCTTCCATATTAGCCATCTCAAAACGTGATATCCGTCTCGAAGGACCATAAAAATGTTTTATGTCTGAGTCTGTCGTAAACACTTGTAGTCTGTCGTAGACTCTACCATAGAGTCTCTCGTAAACTTTATTAAAGTCTCTACAGACTTTATTGTTAAAGTCAATCCCTCGCGGACTCTCAGAAGCTCGCTTGCGCAAGTTTCTCGCAGACTCTTAAACACTTACTTTCACAAGTCTCTCGCAGACTTTCAAATGCTCGTTTCCACAAGTCTCTCGCAGACTTTAGAGAATCTCTCGTAGACCCTCAAATACTCCTCTGCCGCCTCTGCAAGCGGGCACCGACGCTATGCTGAATGATTTCAAACGTGTCTTGTGAACACACGTCACCGTTTCGTCACAACTTGTACAACAAAGATATTCTGATACTTATATCTTAATGCACTCAAACGCGAAAGCGATAATTAGTACTAATCTCGAGAGCTCAACAAGAGGAAGTGATACACGTCTAGGATGGACGCGCAGAGCTAGAGATAGAAAGCGGTCGGGAAAAAGAGAGAAACGCTGGAAAGAAACACGTCGTTTTGTTCAACAATGAGTTTACGCATATTGCAGACAGCATCTCCACCACACGTGTGTCAAGAAAAAATCGATGTCTTATTTCAAGATCTGACTTTACTGAACATTGATATAAATCTTTTGGGCAAAAATTTGCTATGAATGAAGTGCAACACGACATTATCATAGACAACAGACTAAAGTGATTCAAGATACTTTATTATCATTAAAGGATTAAAGGATTGTTTAAGTTCAACTATGAGGAAAAAAAAATAGTAGAAGCAGGCATTTCTTATGATGTTATTGTTGATACCTTTAAGTCTCAGAATGAATTTGGAATCAAAAAATTATTTGGTAAAAACGAAAATAATGTTGTTCGAGTTACCAAGTCATCACCAATTATTAAGAAACTTGTTAAGTTTATAAAAGGAAACATTTAAAGGCAATAAAAGTGTTGTGATCTGTTAAAGTAAAAAGTTTATTTCAATAATTTATCTATTGTTCCTATCTTTTATTTATTTTTTTAATGTGAAAAAATATATAAAATTTTTGAAAAGGGACTATTCGAAGGATATTTCGTATACCTGTATGTAGAAACTACGCCAGGTCTGTTTTTGCTAACTTCTACTGTTATACATTTCGACATTCTGTTTCCAAACTTACCACTCGAATGTCGCTACAACGTTGCCATATCTACTATATCATTAAGAAAAAATTCACATTTTTTTTTAAATTACAAATTAATTATCTATCCCTCTTAATTTAGCTGAAACTTTGACGTAATTTTTAAATATGAATTTCTTTATTTTCTTTATATTTTTTCCAAATTTTTCACTATTTTTATTTGAAATATGTGAATTTTTAGGTTTCTGATTCATAAGAGCATGTGTTATTTTGTTATTTAATTATTGTTACTGAATCTCCTAAACTGTCTGAAATTTTGAGAGAATTTTTTTAACGACTAAATCTACAGAATTCACTTGAATAAGGCAAATTTTAACCATTTTTATTATCATTCCCAAATATCCTTAATCTCTTAATATTCTAAATCTATTTTTTTCGACAGTTTGAATTTTTCAATTGTTCATGTAATAAAATTCACGTGTATAAATATTGCTATAGTACTTACTGAAAATCATTTTTATTAATTCCAATTTACATAGTGATTTCTTTCTACGTTGATCTTTTCAGTTATATTTCTCTGATAATTTACTTAAAAATATTATACAATGTTCTCTTTACAGCATCATTAACATTTGTTTTTGTAATGAATTTAATATATGCTTTCTGAAATGAAGTTATATTATATTAATATTATTAATAATATTATTTCATTGAATAATATAATTAATATATTTTTTAACGCTTCTTAAATTATTTTCTTTAACAATTATAATATTAATAATCTGAAATCTCTTAATAATCTTATAATGCAAAAGAAAAAGAAAAGTTTTTTATCATACGTTAATTATGCTTATTTTGTAATTATATTGTACTTATATTAGTTAATTATTGTAATTGGATATTTTATATGTATAAAATTGTTACGTCCCGAAGACCTAACGATTTCCTTCTTTCCCAGAAACAACCGTTGAGTTACGTAGATAAATTAAGAAATAGATAAGAAAAAAGGGGAATGAAATGGAAAGAAACGCAACGGTTACTTGTTGACGAAATAAGGTAGTCGCCCAAATTATGATAGACGTTATCACTAAGCAAATAAACGGAAACGGACCTTCCGAATAAACTAGTAGAACGTAGCACGCAAACACGTCGATTCTCCAATTCAGAGATAAGAATGTTTACTGACAAATTTCCCGAGATAAGCACATTTTTTCAATAGACAAACGTAAGGTGACTCTAGATACGAAAGGATTATGCTTACGAAATAACTCGCCAGTATTAGAAAAATAGATTCTTTATCAATACTGTCAAGTATCAATAACCCCGATCAATAAACCAGATTATCAACTGTCAAGATAAACGATAATCTGATTTATGGCCTGAATATCAGAAAAATAGAGTTCGGTAAATCCTTGTCAAGCAAGAGCCGGTCCAAATCTTGGATCCATTTCATAAGTGCTTTAGAGAAGACCAAGAATTAACGGCTTAAAATGATAACGGTCCGGCAGCGTAAATTTTGATAAGAATCCGTATGGTATCTCATAAATCACACACCCCCACGTCCCAGTCATCCTGTAAAACTCTTATATAAACCGGGTCGTTGTAACGATCCACGCATTTATTCCAAAAAGTCATACCCCGCTCCTGTACCGGAGCAGTCGTCATCCTTCAGTTACTCATGTCAGTCACACTCATTTTTACAAACCAAGTTCTCGTTCTTCTGAGTCCCGGAATTATTGTGAGCCTTCCGCGACAACAGAGTGTTTGTCACCTGGTGGTGTCCAACATCAAGCAGACGGAATCAACATCAACCGATTAACTCGAGAGCCATAGTCCCATCAGGACCATAACTACATTCGCAGAGCACAAAGCCAACTCGCTCACTCAACGAATAGTAAGTCCTAAAACATTATTTAATTTTCGGTTCCGTCCCTCGATAAAATTGTTCCAGACACCTTTACCTTCGAGAGCTCCAAGCGTTCTTCTTACACATCCTATTCATAATCTTACTTCCCCTCAGCCGCTTCGGATTGACCGAATTCTGGAGTCTACACTCGCGGCTGTTTCTTTCACCTCTTACCCTCTATTCACCTGGAAGAACCTTGACTCCGGAACCTAACGGGTGTATATTGCAGTGAGCCCGCGAGCTCCGAACCACCACAAAAGGCCACGAGCCGGCCCTCGACACGGAAGAAATCTCCGGAATAGGCGGGCACGTGATCGGGCACGGGAGCTCTTGGACAGAGCATATCAAGAACTTTTGAGTGGGCTAAGCAACCTACTCCCTAATCAACATCCTGCCGCGGTTCAGTTAACTTTAGATATAAGAGTACCACCACTTACGTTAACTCATTCGCGAACTCTCATCCCACCTCCTCCTTCCCCTATATCCTCACCTCCACTTTCTTCCACAGTCACACCTCCAGAATCCTCCTTCTCCCCCTATTATATACCCGTCGTATTCATCGACCTTTTCACCTGACCCATCCAGGGCACCGTCCCCAGCTAACTCCACTTCAAGCGTGGAGATTATTGAGGAATTTCTTTGCAAAGCTCCTCGACAGCGGGGATTCTCTAATAATTTCATTCCTTCTCCGTTTTCGGAAACGATAACGGAATTTCACGAATACCGAGATCCTTTACTCATAGGGACGTTCACAATCAGTCCCGATCCTTGTGACCCAGAATTACTCCAAAGAATTATTTCCACCGCCGATCCATATGGTGCTATCCCTGTCTATTTCTCAGAAACCTAACAGACACCCAATTTCCTTATTCAGTTCCAGTCCCGTTTTTCTATAAAAATTTTCCCCGTTCAACGATGACCACAGAAGAAATTGAACAATCCTCTCCCTTTCTCATTTCCATGCAAATCACACACACACACACACATACATATTCACACTCACGCAATCTCTCACTAGATGAATAAGACCGAGTTATGAAATTTTGAATTATAATTGTAATTGTAGTAATAGATTAGTTGTAATCGTATGCCTAGATGTTTTTAAGTTATAAAGCCTTTTTTTTATTTATATAAATAAAATGTTTAAAAACAAAACAAAATTGAGTCTTTAATAACACCAGCACACAAAAAAAAAGTGGTCTGTACTTTTGACCAAACCCACCTATCTATATGTATTTTGGCTCGCTGAAACCGAATCTGGAGGTCGTTTAGCCCGTCTACCTCTTGGTTTTGAGTAAATCGCAAAAAATAGCGAAAAATCGCATTAGTAAGTGCGACAAAATTAGGAAAAAATTTTTTTGACTTTCAACAAATAAATTTCTTATGTAGTTTGATGTGCTTAACCCAAATTTGAAGTTTATTGAGCTTTATCATCCATAGTATTGCCGAAAAATAGCTCAAATAGTAAAAAAAACGATTAAAATCGCAACAAATCGCGTTATGAGCGTAAAGCAATTCGGGAAAAAATTTTCTGACCTTAATGAGGTATATTTATTATGTATTTTGATGCCCTGAACCCGTTTTTCAACTTTGTTGAGCTTTGTTACCCACAGGTTTTAGCGAAAATCGCAAAAAACCGCGTTAACGAGCGTAAAAATCGTTGTTTTCTTATGCTTTTTTCTCTTGTAACGAACTCTTTTATCTTCGAATGATCTATGTAGCGGGTTTCTTTTCCTCTTCACTCCGGTCTGAATCGTTTCCCTTTTTAACGTCCAACAGAAATCTGCCATCATATTAATATCCCACCTTCCTTGGTACCGCTGCTCCATTTCACTTATGTCTTGATGGAATCGTTCTCCTTGTTCTTCGCTGTAGTCTCCGAGATTTTGAGGAAAGTAGTCAAGATGCGAGTGTAGGAAGTGCACTTTTAGACTCATCAAGCAACCTAATTTTTTGAAATTCTTCAACAAATCTTCAACCAAATTTCGGTAATCGGCACTTTTTTGATTTCCCAAAAAATTCTGAGAGACACTTTTGAAACTTAGCCATGCTCCTTGTCATTCATTTGCTTAATAAAGTTTTTATCTTGAAAAAGCGTACGAATTTAGGGACCATCGAAAATACCTTCTTTCAATTTTGCATCACTTATAGCGGAAAACTTCAGTCCTAAATACCCAAAACAGTTACCATTTTTATCTAGAGCTTTGACATATTGTTTGATCAGTCCGAGTTTGATATGAAGAGGCGGTAGTAAAATTTTGGAGGGATCAATCAATGGTTCGCGTATGATGTTCTTTGATCCTGGATGAAACTCGGTTCTTATTGGCCAATCTTTCTTAACATAGTGATTTATCCTATCTCTACTATCCCACAAACATAAAAAGCAGGGGTTTTTCGTGAAACCCGATTGTTGACCTAGAATCAGGGTTGCAATTTTTAGATCACCGCAAATCTTCCATTGATGTTCATACGCTTTTTCAAGATGAAAACTTTATTAAGCAAATGAATGACAAGGAGCATGGTTAAGTTTCAAAAGTGTCTCTCAGAATTTTTTGGGAAATCAAAAAAGTGCCGATTACCGAAATTTGGTTGAAGATTTGTTGAAGAATTTCAAAAAGTTAGGTTGCTTGATGAGTCTAAAAGTGCACTTCCTACACTCGCATCTTGACTACTTTCCTCAAAATCTCGGAGACTACAGCGAAGAACAAGGAGAACGATTCCATCAAGACATAAGTGAAATGGAGCAGCGGTACCAAGGAAGGTGGGATATTAATATGATGGCAGATTTCTGTTGGACGTTAAAAAGGGAAACGATTCAGACCGGAGTGAAGAGGAAAAGAAACCCGCTATATAGATCATTCGAAGATAAAAGAGTTCGTTACAAGAGAAAAAAAGCATAAGAAAACAACGATTTTTACGCTTGTTAACGTGGTTTTTTGCGATTTTCGCTAAAACCTGTGGGTAACAGAGCTCAACAAAGTTGAAAAACGGGTTCAGGGCATCAAAATACATAATAAATATACCTCATTAAGGTCAGAAAATTTTTTCCCGAATTGCTTTACGCTCATAAACGCGATTTGTTGCGATTTTAATCGTTTTTTTTTACTATTTGAGCTATTTTTCGCGATTTTCGGCAATACTATGGATGATAAAGCTCAATAAACTTCAAATTTGGGTTAAGCACATCAAACCACATAAGAAATTTACTTGTTGAAAGTCAAAAAAATTTTTTCCTAATTTTGTCGCACTTACTAATGCGATTTTTCGCTATTTTTTGCGATTTACTCAAAACCAAGAGGTAGATGGGCTAAACGACCTCCAGATTCGGTTTCAGCGAGCCAAAATACATATAGATAGGTGGGTTTGGTCAAAAGTACAGACCACTTTTTTTTTTGTGTGCCGGTGTAATTAACCCTCACCTCGTATTCTTTCCCTTGTTAACGAACCCGCACTCGGTCCATCCCTGAGTAAGAAGGATTAAATTCCTTTACTCGAAATAGGATCTACGATCGCACCGCTTTAGATAGGCGTCATAGCGTCTTTTAAGGCCCATATCCGGAGCCGATATCATGTGCGTTCGACTCGCAACGCATTCCCTCTCTTTGTGTTTGCGAGACAGAGTGTCTGCATGTCCTTCCGTAACATCTCTTCCCTTCCCTCATCCATTTCTTTGAGTAATAAAATCCTGGGGTTTGGACGTAACAAAATAAAAGCATAAAAATTTATGAAAAGGCAATTTAATTTTGGAAAAGCTTTTACTTGATTAGCCTAATAATCTCATTTCTACAGACAACAAATTCTGTTTACCGAAAGACGATAGATAAGAATATATTTTGTTCTGTGATTTCAGTAGAAATTCACCAACATCAGTCAGCAGGCCATACGATAAAGTGGCAATGAACAGCGAGATCTATCGAAAGCGTTGATGGTAAACATCAAAATAGCTTTGCTAATGCATATATTGTCAGCAAACTATAAAGCAGTAATATTATAGCAATTATAACTGATGGTTACAATACACATTAGATTAGCGAGCAATAGTGAACAGGTGCGTCGAAAAATAAATTTTTGTACATTATTCTTACTATTTTCCAGCGAAGGAATATTATAAGCAGATCTGACGATGAGTGGAAATTGATCTAACCAATCTCTACATCAGGCATGTCAAACACGCGGTCCACCAATATAAAAGTTACGGTCCGCTGAGACTTCTTGAAAATTTTTGGAAAAAAATATTAATTAATTTGGAATAAATTTTATTTTTATTTGTATGCACTTTAGTTTAAATTTTGCATTTCAATAATTTTTAATTTAGTGCTCGAAAAAGAGAGAAAATATATTATAGGATTAAATTAAATCGAATATATGTACATAAATCGAATATATATACATAAATCTCATTTATGTGCATTTACGATTGGGTAAACACTTTGCGGGGAGGATGGTGCGTGGGAATAGCGCATGAAACGGCAGAAATAGAATAACGCATGAAACGGAGATAAAAACACAAGACGATCAGAAACATGATAGTAACGTGATGCGAAGTGATCTAATCCGACACACGACACACGTTTGTACAAGTTGTCACAAACCGCAGTGTGCTCAATCGTTTGTGAATTACATTTTTAACTGTAAAGTGGATTTTGGTTTTTATTCATATTAACCCGAGTGGAAATTTGTCTAGCCAAAGTTACTTTGCAGCTAGTGGCTAGATCATGCAGGATATGATATCTAGTCATTGACTAGTTCAGTATGAACTATAATTTACGTTACTTCTTGGCTATCCAGTACTTTTCTAGCCTCTGTACTGTAAATGTTGGAATAGATAGTGCTTGGGAACCTTTAAAAAATTAGCTAGCTATTGTCTAGCCATTATTATTCAAAAATTTGGAAAGTGAGGTTATGTCATTCTCGAACTATTTCTTTAACGGCTGTCTAGTAATTATCTAGCCAGTATTATATACCCGAGTGGAAATTTAAACTCGTCACTACCCAGCCATTAACTAGCCAATTTGTGTTTTATCTAGCCCTTAACACTTTCACAACCTCTGACACCAATGTGGTGTCATGGGCAGGCCAGTCGTTGTATGCCGGTGACACTCATGTGGTGTCATTGGTAGGCCAGTCGTTGTATGCCGGTGACACTCATGTGGTGTCATTGGTAGGCCAGTCGTTATTTGCAGGTGACACTCACGTGGTACCATTGATAGGCCAGTCGCTATTTGCCGGTGACTCCCAAATATGCGGTTGTGAAAGTGTTAACGAGTAATGTAACGCTTAAAAGTCCTAGCTATTGGACAAACATTATTGTCTTGTGGCGAGCTTAGAAGCTATCTAGCTACTAGGCTAGATAAAAAGTATACAAAAAAAATTGTATTAACTTTTTTTAATTATTACATTTTTTTACAAGATATTTGTGATAATTTTTGAGAATTTTACTATTTAACACACACACATGTATAATTATATTAAATTAACATATTATTTAAAATTTCTGTCGATGGCAATATTTAATTTCAAATGTTCAATATTGCTTATATAAATATGAATGTGTTAAATGATAAAAATTTTAATTCTATATAAAAGAGTAAGTTAGTAAGAGTAGTTAGTAAATGTTTAAAAATTACCAAGAAATTTTTCTTTTTTATATATATTATCTTAAAAAAGAAAAATTTCTTGGTAATTTTTAAATATTTACTAACTTACTAACTTACTCTTTTATATAGAATTAAAATTTTTATCATTTATTCAACACATTCATATTTATATAAGCAATATTGAACATTTGAAATTAAATATTAAATGAAGTTGTCTAATAATTAACAAAATTTTTGTATCATATAAGGAAAATTTAAAACGTATATGTTATGAAGATCTAATAGCGTAGTGAGTAGAGTGAATGACTTGTAATCCAGCTCGACAAGGGTACCAGATTCGAATCCCGACTGCCATCGATAGAAATTTTAAATAATATGTTAATTTAATAAAATTATACATGTGCGTGTTAAATAGTAAAATTCTCAGGAATTATCACAAATATCTTGTAAAAAAAATGCAATAATTAAAAAAAGTCAATACAATTTTTTTTCGTATACTTTTTATCTAGCCCACGCTATCTAGTAGCTAGATAGCTTTTCTAAGCTCGCCACAAGACAATAATGTTTGTCCAGTAGCTAGGACTTTTGAGCGTTACATTACTGGCTAAGGGCTAGATAAAACTACTGGCTAAGGGCTAGATAAAACACAAATTGGCTAGTTAATGGCTGGGTAGTGACGAGTTTCAATTTCCACTCGGGAAATTAAAAAGTTATTTAATAAAAATATAATCAAATTTCAAGAATGAGTAACAAAAGATCAGTCGAAGAGAAACATCGTAATTTTCAAGAAAAATGGGAACTACAATATTTTTGTGTCCAAAGCAAGAATAAAATATTATGCCTGATACGTAAGAACTCTATTGCAGTTGCTAAGGAATATAATCTTAAAAGGCACTATGATACAAATCATAAAGCAAACTATGATCAATACGTTGCAAAACTTCGTGAAAACAAATTGTCAGAATTGAAATCTATTCTTCAAAAACAACAAAGTGTATTCACTAAATCTGTTGAAGACAATACAACTACTATAAAAGTTAGTCATATATTACACATTTAATCGTAAGCAAATCGAAACCATTTACTGACAGAGAATTTATTAGTGAGTACTTAATTAAAGCAACAGAAGTATTGTGTCCAGAACAAATAAAAGATTTAAAAGAGTAAGTTTAAGTCGAAATAGTGTAGCTAGTAGAATCGATGAAATAACTGAGAATTTGAGAAATCAGTATAATTCAACAATATCAACATTTCAAGCCTACTCTATTGCAATTGATAAAAGTACAGACATTCGAAATATCGCTCAGCTAGCTGTTTTTATTCGCGGATGATGTTAATTTGAAAGTAAGTGAAAAGCTTTTGGAAATCATTCCTATACAACCACTGGAGCTGATATTTTTTATGCGTTTATGGAAGTTTTGAACAAGTATAAGTTACCATTGGAAAAGTTGGTTTGTCTTGCAACTGATGGTGCACCTACCATGACCGGTATTACTAAAGGAGTTGTTGCAAGATTAAAAGAAACATGCAAACAACATGGTAATAATAATTTTGAACATTTTCATTGTATTATTTACCAGCAAGTACTGTGTGCTCCAAAGTTTTAAATATTGGACATGTTTTAAAAATAGTCACCAAAATTGTAAATTTTATTCGAGCACGTGGACTTAATCATCGCCAATTTGCTTTATTTTTGGAAGATAGGATGTGAATACACCGACCTACTATATCATATGAAAGTTCGATGGCTTTCGAGTCATAAAGTGTTAAAACAATTCTTCAAATTACTGGACAAAATCATAATTTTCTTGGAAACAAAAAATTATGAATGTGCTAAATTAAAAGATGGACAATGGATAAAGGACCTAGCTTTCTCAGTTGACATTACAAGTCATCTTAATCAAGTCATCTTTAATCTTAAGCTTCAAAACAAAAATCATGTTGTTACAATGCTATTTGATAATATTAACACTTTCAACAAACAAAAATTATTACTTTGGCGAAAACAAATAGAAAAAGAAAACTTGTCTCACTTTGAAAGCTGTCAATATCTATTGCTAAAATCACCTGAATTAAAATTTAGAAGATTTAGAAAATTTAGAGCAGAATATGCTCACCAAATTAAATTATTAGAAATGGAATTCGATCGAAGATTTTCTGATTTAAAAAGCTGCAAATTACAATTTCTTTTTTTACTTCACCTCTATCTATCGATATTGAAATTGAACGTGGCCAGGTTGTCGTCAACGATCGTCTTTTCATTTGATCTTTAACTGCTGGCGAAGAAAAAGATTTATTCTCATAGATATTGAAATTGTTGAAAACTTGATGAAAACTTACAAATGGAATTAATTGAAATCCAATGTGATTCTTTGCTGAAGCAAAAATGTATGGAAATTGGAATTCCAGATTTTTATACATATTTATCTGTAGATCAGTTTCCTAAAATGTTATCGTTTGTTACGCGTATACTAGCTACGTTCGGAAGCACTTATTTATGCGAGTAACTATTTTCTTTAATAAAAAATAACAAAAATCCAGAAAGGTCAAGATTAACCGATCAACATTTATCATCAATTTTGAAAATTGCATCAGCTTAACATATTCAACCAAATTTTGATGACTTGCTTTGTGAAAAACGATGTCAAATATCTTCTAAAAAATAATATTAAACTGTGATTTTGTTTATTTCTTATTATAGATTTTACTTTTGTTTTTTATAAAAATGTAAAATATTTTTAATTATAGTTTCTATTTTTGTTTTTCTTTTTATAAAAAATCGTAAAAGATTTTTAGTTTAAAAAATAACATGAAATATAAAACAATTATATATAATATACAATACATTGAATCTAGTAAATACAATACAATACAATAATTCTAAAAATATCATATAATATTTTATTTATTTTTTGAATACTGGAAACATGCGGTCCTCAACTTAATACAAAATAGATCAAGTGGTCTGTATCATACGAGTTTGACATGCTCTACATCTAATGACTATCACGCATGCTACATATATAAAGTATTAAATATTATTTAGTAATTTACAAAAAATTTTAAAATGAAGAATAAAGAATAGGAAATTGTTTGCCTTTGTCAAACAAATTGTAGTGCTTTTGGCACTGTAACTAAAATACTGCTCTGTTTCACTCTGCTTTATCCATATGTCACATAAGTCTTCAAAAATATTTATGCAAAATTTTTATGCACATTTTTTCTTTTATTTTTTCTAAACTCACAATATTGTTCTTTTACAAAGTCGAAATAGTGTGAAGAGTTTGTTTTGTATATACAAACTGCAGAATTTATATATTAAATAAATACTTTCACATGAATTGACAGCTAAGTTTTCAACTTTTTTCATTTTCAACATAAAATCACTCTATACTATCCATTAATGTATTTACTTTAATGTATATAAGGATTTATATAAGAAATTCTGTACAGCTTATTTAAAACTGTACACTTTATTTAAAAAATATATGAAAAATTTTTTTGGTCGATAAATATTCTACTTTAAGATATCTTTAACTGACAAGTGAAATTGTCCGTATTAATTTTCGTTTCGTAAAAAAAAGCTGATTTTAATGATTCGTTATAGTTCGTTATTTCTATGCAAGTGCTTCATTCACTTTCATTCATGAAACTTTCCGTTTGTTATTTAAAAACTATTACGTGCGAAACTATAATTAAGACAAACTCGACATTTGTCTATTCCTGCATCGAGATGTTAAAAAGAATTTGTTGTTGATGAAACAGTGATTTCGAACATATTTAACATGCGCTTATATCGAATTCGAAACACATGCTTACAAACACCTGCACGAACACTTGCTTATGAACACATATATTGTTGGACTTGGAAAATCGAAAGAACGTCAATCTTATACGACGAAGCGAGAAGCGCCACACCAAAAATAAAGTGCGTGACAAGATTGAATTATGCATTACGTGCGCGTTTGTGGGAGCAATTGGCTCATTTTGCCTTGAGGTCGTTTCCTTGAGTTTTCCATCTCATCCTACGACAGCCATAAACAGATGAACGCATCATTTTGTCTCACCTCGTCTCACCTCGTCTCACATTGCTTCGCTTTCGAGAGACCGACCTAGGGCACCCGAGTCACTTGCGAGGCACGCCTACACGCGCGCATTACGCGATACGTGATCAGGGTGTTAATTGCCGATTTTATCGACGAGATGGACTACGAGTTTAGTTATGAGACAGCTCGATCTCCCATGTTTCCGTACATATAAACTACTGGCGAACAAGTGACAAGGTTTAGTCAGTTGATTATTTCAGCCGTGAATATACATCTTTCGCTTTGAGAGTAGCTTCTGATACATCGATGACCAGTCTTTGCAGAAGATTATGACGATTTTATCGTTGTTTTAGCAGGTGAGGATGTCACTATATCAGGTGTTATCGATCTAGCGTTAATAATTGATGAAATTGGCGAACGGCATGTGGAACCGAAAATCGATTCCAGACACGCATTGTTTTGTGCATATATTGTGTAGAACCGAATTCTCTCTTCCCGAATCAAGGATAATCGTGATGCTGCGATATTATAATTTTGAGTAATCCGTAATTTTGCGAGGAATGAATTCCAAATAATTTTACTATTGCTTATAAATATAGAAGTTTATCAGGCTAACGGATAAACGATAAATATTGCCGGGCAGAAAAAAGTAAATAACTCTAACTTCGTCGCAAATCGTCTATCGTGTAATGTGATTAATTATCATATGCAATGCGCGTGCTATAAATAGGAAGGTTAAAGAAATAATAATCATAAATTATCACGGTATGTACATAAAGATATGTATGAGAAACTTATCGATTTTGAAATCGCTTTTTCGAATAAATAAAAAAGATAAATAAATAAAAATAAATCGTTGTGTAGCGATAATTAGAAGAACTTGTCGATTTTAATATCGGTCGAAAGAATTATTATCTGCAAGAATTGCGAGAAGAAGAAGAAAGAAAAAGAGAAACTAAGAGAAAAAGACAGTGTGTTAGTCTATGAAAAGATTTTAAATATAAATCAGAATATAAATATATACACATACACACCCACACCCTCTCACACACACACATACACACATACACGCGCGCGCGCGCACACACACGTACAGAAAAAATGTAGGTATGCAATTATTGGTTATACGCATTTTATGTGTTTTTCGATGGGGAGGGACGTGGCGTCTCTATCTTATAAATACACAGACATCATATAAGAATGGATGCGTTGGTTGACCGATGTCATATTGATAACTTTCACTTAACACATTGTATGATTTTTGCGTGCTCACATATGCATCGAATTCGAAACATTGTACTATAACTTTTTCTAAACTATAAGTGGCTACCTCCTAGAAAAATAATTCAACCAAACTTTTTCCGCAAAGTAAACCAGTAAAAAAATGGAAGACCGAATAGTTTGCGAAAAGTGCTGTTGTACATAAGTCAGTTCATAAAGTTTTAACAATGAAAAAATTGCTCTTACATTTATATTTTATTCTTATCTTACATTTATATTAACAGTGAATGCACTCAAAACAACTCTAAAAACTATAATAAATTTTGAAATTTCCATTACGTCATAATTAAAATTAAAATTAGTATTTTAATATTTATAATATTTATATAACGTAATATTTATGTTACATAAACATTCATTAACCTTTATAATCACATTCATTAATCGTTATATAACATTTATTAATTGTTTATCATTTATGTTATAAACATTCAGGAACAGTCATAATAATTAATTGTTTAAGTATAAGCTTTAATGAGTTAATATAATATGTATGAGTTTCATGTATATTGGATTAGTTTCTCAAATTGTGAAACTTATCATTATGTGATCCGTATCATTATGTGATCCGATTACCCGCAACACAATCTACTCGCATGATTCAATCACATCAATTAACAGGTATCCCATTGTTAAAGTGAGAAAGCAAACGTTCCTCATGAAATTTGGCTAACTAATGTCCATAATGATATGATGTCATATGATTGAATGTACGTTACGTTAGACAAATGTTATGCCACAATATCGTACAATAAAACATAACTGCATAAGATAAAATCACAATTGGGAAGTTGCTGACAATGAGTCTAAAATAATTATTTTGTAAAGAGGATAATCGTTTTACGTCCAGAAAGAAGATTTGAAATTGATGTGCGAGAGAACCAAATATTATCTTTCTTTCTTTCTTTCTATATATTATTTTTCTTTGCTATTTTGTGTTATTTTACATTTGTGATGTTCATATTCATGACACATTTGTGATATATGTTATTAATGCAAATAGAAATTGTTAGTTAAATTTTATTGTCCACTCGCTTATTATTTATGTGTCATTTGATGAATCATTATATTGATGAATAATCAATTAAGAGATAACTGAAGAAGTTATCTCTTAAACTTTTCATATCGCATTTTATCAACAACAATTAGCATATGGAAATAATATTGATTCAAAAGAGTATTCTTTTGTGTAAAAATAAGTTAAAACATTGCAGAATTGAAAACTGCAGCGTTAAAACAAATATATTCAAAATTATTCCATTTAACTCTCATTTGCATATCCTTTTAGCGCATTTGATCTAAGTAGCAAATAATGGAATTCTATTACCTTGTCAGAAAAATAAATTACAATATTTATTGTCCATGTGATACTAACGGAAATTATATTTCTTGTCATCAGTTGAATCGTACATCAGGAGAGATGTGGATCTATCTCGTCTTTCTAGCCGTTATCTACATTATATATGCATTGAAGAATTATATCAGAATCCTCAGATTTATCTTTACTCTCGATGGACCAAAGACAGTGCCCATTCTTGGCAACGCAAATGCTGTTCTTGAAGGAAACCGTGAGTAATTTAGTATGACTAAAACTGAAATTATTGTAATTAATTGTCAATTAATTAAAATCGGTTTTTGCTCTGTATATTTTGTCCAGCCATTTGAATTTTATGTTGTTCTCGTACCGTAAACATTTTATTGCAACGGCTCGTAAATAAAATAGCTTTTGTGATAAATGTGCATATGTATTGTAAAAAAAACTTTAATTTTTCAGTAATTCAAAGAATGACAAACGAAGCGCAAAGTTATGGTCGTATTTTTCGAATATGGTTGACACTTCTGCCATACGTTGTGCTCGTCGAGCCGAAAGACATCCAAATGGTGCTCAGCAGCATGAAACACACGCGGAAGATATTCTTCTACAAGTTGCTCGACAATTTTTTGGGTAAAGGTTTGGTTACGCGGAACGTCGACAAGTGGAAGATACATCGGAGAATTTTGCAACCGGCCTTCCATCGCCACATGCTTGAAAGATTTACTGGAACATTCGCTGAATACGCCAATCGCCTAGTTAACAAGCTACTCGAGAAGGATGGGGAAGATATAAACGTCACCATGTTTGTCAACAATTCGGTCTATGATATATTGATCGGTACGTGAAGTAAATTACTTGTGCTCGAGAATAGATTTTAATGGTGACAAACAGAAAAACTTCTGTTTCATTATTTAAGAACTTTATCTTACTCAAGAAACATTCAGTTAAAAGAAAATTTCTTTGCATTTAATTTGCAAAGTACTTGGAATAATGATGTACAATGGAGATGCTAATTGGCACTCGCTATTGGAATTAATCTTTCCAACAGTGCCTTTCTCGTTTTTGAAAGAACGTATTTAACTTACACAACCGTATTCTAAATCAACCTTGTCATTTATACTTTCGGTTTTATAAAATACGAACATGGAATAAAAAAAAGTTCATAACTGTGTGATCAGAATAGAAATCGTTCCAACATAATAATGAAACGAGTGCATCACGCAATGAAAACGTAGAATGTATTGATATATATCATGGCTCGTAAGAATCGACACTTTAAATGGTGTATGCTAAAATATTTCTTCTTTTCATAAGCATAGCATGTAGTAGTGGGCATGCTAATTAGCATGAGAATCTAAAGAGACTTGTCTACGCAGTAGCGCATACTTGTATATCTTTATTTTAAATATTTGCGTCTAATACACCTTTAAAGAGACTACACACATTTCAAAACCTACTTCCATTATCATACATCTTGAACGTAGTAGTACGTTCCAATGTCAAATATTAGCTATCTGACACAACAATCGTCTTGTTTCAGAAACGATTCTGGGCACGCAGGCGAATCAAAAAAATAACAACGGTGAGGACGACACACCATTCAGAAAGTGAGTCTAAGCCAAAACAATACTAAATAGTCGACTTTATTAACGATAGCTTTGTTATTAAACTCCAAAATATAAAAATATAAAAATATTAAAAAATATTAAAAAATGGAAACTTATGTTCTGAAAATCATAATAAAAATTACTGTTACTTCTGTACTTTAGAAATTATTCTGATAAATTATTTTTTATTGATATCCGGAAAAAATGATTTAGATCTATTTAAAATAAATCTAAATCATTTTTTTCTAGGTACTGAAATAATATTTCAATCTTTACAGAATTATTTGTCTGAATTATTATAAATTAAGAAACCTGGAAGAAACTCTTTTCAAGACCTAACTCGTGCCATCAGACTTTGTGAATATCGATATATTAAGCAGCTTTACATTTTAAATTTTTTTGCCGAAGAATGATACGTTTGCTCTTCATTTCCTTTTTAGAAAACTATGTATACTGCGATGGATATAACGGTAATTACTAACATCGATGTATCTTGGGAACAGGGGCCAAGTTATGGTGCCATATAGATTTGCACAACCGTGGTTGCTAATCGACTGGATTTACCGATTGACAGCAGCTGGGAAATCGGAAGAACAACAGCAAAAAGATCTGTTCAACTTTTGCTTTAGAAAAATGAAAGAGAAGCGCGAGTTCCTGCAAAAGAACAACTCTCTTATCGCCGATGACAGCGCGACTAAAAAAATATCCTTGCTTGAGTACATGGTCGAGATCAATGAGAAAAATCCTCAGTTCACTGAGAGGGATATTATTGAGGAATGTTGCACCTTTATGTTGGCCGGCCAGGACTCGGTTGGCACCGCTACCGCGATGACGCTTTTCCTTTTGGCGAATAATCCCAAATGGCAGGAGAGATGCGTCGCAGAATTGAATGAGATCTTTGGCAACGATAGAAGATCACCAACTATGCAAGATCTGAAGAAAATGAAATATTTAGAAATGTGCATCAAGGAATCTCTGAGGTTGTATCCTAGCGTACCGCTTTTTGCCAGGACACTCGGAGAAGACGTGAGACTAGGTGAGATCTAGAGAAGAAAAACTTCTATAATAATTATTTCATTCTGCGAATATCATTTATTTTTATACAAAGTATTTCTTCAAGTTTATAACTGTATTATTTTATTTATAACTGTATTATTCAGTTGTGTGTTACAATTATTTTTTAATTATAAATAAAATATATATATAAATTTTTTAAATATCATTATGTGATATATATATAATATCTTCACGTTATTCATGAATATTCAATAAATAAGATCATTTGTGTCAATTTATATAAATATAATAAAATAGTAAAATAATAAAAATAGTATAATAATTACTATATTATCTTACTATATAATCAATATAACAATTAATCATACACACAAAAAATTGCTCTCAACCATTCTCTTCAGAATAATCGTGAATTAAAAATTGCTATTATCACGTCACTTTGTATCATGTAGGAAAGCACGTAATACCGGCTGGTTGTGGCGTATTTATAGCCCCATACTGCACGCATCGCTTACCTCATCATTTTCCTGATCCTCACGATTTCAAACCGGAGCGTTTTAGCCCTGAAAACTCCGAGGGAAGACATCCCTATGCTTATATACCATTTAGTGCCGGACCTCGCAACTGCATCGGTGAGTAAAATAAATATAAATTAGTTAGATACATGAAGAAAATATTTAAAAAAAAATGAAGACATATATTATACATGTATATATTATACATTTGTTTGCGTTCTTGACTAAAAAGTAGGCATTAAAAGTTCTTTCTCTCAATATTATAGGTCGGTATTTATACGCCCGTTTTTCTATATGTTTTTCTATATCTTAAGATCGTCTTAAGTACAATCTAGAGATGTTATAAACCAAATCCGTATTTGCATCTAAGACACTTACTTAAGACGATTTTGATAACGGACTATGAATACCGACCATAAAATAGATTCAACAATTTTTTTCTGAAAAAAACCATGTGACACATTGGGTCTGTTCTTTTCAGCTGCACTGCTGAACTAGTACAATAAGTTAGAGTGAAAAAATATATATATGTCTCATTCTAACTTATTGCACTAGTTCAGCAGTGCAGCTGAAAAGAACAGACCCATTGTTTCTTTTTCGTATTATTTTAGGATACAAATTTGCTACACTTGAGATGAAATCGGTCATCAGCGCCATTCTGAGGAAGTGTCGGTTAGAGCCGATCCTCGGCAAGGAAAAAGTAATAGCTAAATTTCGTATGACAATCAGAGCACACGGTGGACTGTGGGTCAAAGTGAGAGCACGATAAGCGACACGAATCGAAACAACATTGGCTTAATTAACCTTACTAATGGCAGGTTATAATATTGGGTTGCCCAAAAAGTAATTGCCGATTTTAACGAGTCCAAGACGTTTTATATGATCGTGGATTGTTGATTTCGGTATTTTCAACTTCTCTCCAATCTCTCGCTCAGTTACATGACGATCCAATTCGATTATGGCTTTGATTTGCTCATCAGCTTTCATTGGTCGACCTGAACGTTGCTCATCTTTGAGCGAAAAATCTCCAGAACGAAACTTATCAAACCAATTTCGGCACTGTCTTTCTTTTAAGGCTTCCTCACCATACACATCACGTAACTTTTTAGCAGCCTGCGCTGCGTTTTTTCCTTTACGGAAATAAAAAAGCAAAATATGACGAAAATGCTCGTTTTTGGACTCCATACTAAAACTAACGCCAAACTAACAATTTTCAACAAAAACTCGTGCAATTTGCTTCTAAAGTAAACTAAAAGTGCTAACAAACGTCAGAAGAAAACAAATCACAACATTGACATAAGACATTCACAAATACCACTAAAGTCATCTATGTGTGAAATCGGCAATTACTTTTCGGGCAACCCAATAGTATCTCGAAATTATAATACCTCGAAAATTAATAATAATTTAACAGAAACAAAAAATAACTATAACTGTATTACTTCAGCGGTGAAGGAAATTTGTCAATGCATTTCTAGCATAGAAATATTTTGACAGTGCAATTTAAATTATTCTTAAAATATCATACCTTCTTTGTGTACCATTTGAATAAAATAACCGAAGCTAAAGTAAAGAAATGTGTAAGATCTTTCAGAAAATTATAGAATTACGTCATCGTTATTGTTATGACGTAAAACCGTACAGCACCGAAAGATTACAGAAACATTGCAGAAACCTTACATTCCCATACAGCAATGAAGCTTTCAGCAACATTGCTGCAACGTTACAATATTGCGAGTTGTAATGTAATATTGCAGAGACGTTTCAGAAACATGCAATATCAATATTACACCGAAATGTTCCAGTAATGTTGCAGAAATATTATAAAATTCTGAGAATATACATATTAAAAAATATGCATTGAGTGTTCCAATATACGTGCAACTTCGTGTAAGAAGACATTTGTGTCCCTGCGTGTATATAATAACTTTATGTTATGTTTTTGAATTATATTTACTTTAATTATATTTTTGAACAATATTGTACAATTTTGAACAGTTTTGTGAGATTTAAATATTTGCATTTGTGTGCAATATTTATACCAAAGATTATATGATAATTTTATTTTTTTTTTATTTGAAAAATTGTTCAATTAACTGTTCTATTATAAATCTCAAAAAGTGCAATTAATCGACTATAAATATTAATGCTAATAAATTAATATATATGTATATATTAATATTATTGCTTTTGACAATAAATAAAATAATGCTGTTACTTAGATAATAGAATATTGTGTAAGTTTTTATTCCTATATAAAATTTAATAATAATTTTATAATTTTCTAATATGCTTCTAACATACTTCAGATTTTAATGAGTAAACTGTGAGAATATATAAAAGGCGATTTTTGGCGTCACTCTGATATATGAACCAAAATATACCAAATTGTACCAGAATGTTTTCGCGTATTTGGTAATTTGTGGTAGAGGTGTGGCTAACCGTTTTGGTATCTTTTTGGTTGATACCACGCTGTACCAAGCAACGAAGCAGGGTATATGCTGGTCGTTTCTGATATGCGCGAAATATCAACACAAAGATAAAAGCAAGTAATGTATTTTATAATATTTATGTCATATTAAATTTATGTTATTGTTAGATTTGATATTTTAATTACTTATTTTATAAAAAGTTCAAGATATTAATTCGCGCGTATGGAAAAGAACCAATGCATTTTAGCCTATTGGTGTGGTATTACCATATTACATGTTACCAGAATATGTTCCGCCTCTACCAATAGCAACCTTGGTACATATACCAAGCGATCGCCAAAAATCGCCTAATGATATTTAAGAGAAATGAGAAAAGATTTATTGCAATTGTTTAAATTTACAATTTTTTTATCCGAATTTTAAATACAAAGAGATTATTTATGAACTTACACAATGAATTTTTTCTTATCTCTCTTGTCTTTATATAGTGTTGTGCCTGGGGTAGGCACAGGATTGCGGTTCGTCGTCCGTCGAGGCTGCTAGGTCGGGAGAGGCACTGGTACCACCTTTGGTGGTGATGTCGTTGGTCAAATAAAGAAACACTTTCATTGACTTTGACTAATTTATTCACATACTTTATGTTACACAGTAAAACCGCACGTTACACTAGTTTAGAAAAGACTGTTTCACACAGATTGCTTAGCGTTTACTGCTTAATGAATACTGCCCGCTTGTCACTACTCAATGATTACAGATTACTGTCCACGATTACTGTTGACGATTACTGCCCGCGATGCGCTCGGCGCATCGCGTTAAAAGGGCATCGGTGCCCTCGTTCTTGTGGTGCAACTGCTGACTGAGCTTCGGATCAGCAGTTGCATTTTCAGACCTCGTTATACTTTTTGGTTATGACCTGATTTAGTAATTTAGATTTGAGTTATTGGTTTCGTAACCGTTGGCGGTGTCGAAACTAATGACAACTGATTTTGGGAAAAATCAGGTCATAACATCAGTCTCTTAGTTTACCTATTAAATTTGAAGCGTTATGCATATTTATAGCAACGTGTTTCAATCTATCAAATACATTACACCGTAACATTACTGTAGTCTTACATTGTAATATTTCTCAGGGCGGACATTTCAGCATTGCCACAAGCTTGCAGTAACATCCCTATTGAAAAAATTCATTTGCGATCACAATTGAGAATTTAACTGAAAACTCTAGTAAGAACTCAAACAGGATTTCAGCAAAATTACTCATATGAGAAATGAAAAAATTATTTTTGGTAATTATGCAGAATAGGGGACCACCCTCCGATGACCTTGACCTTGACATATGTTGTCAAGGTCATCCTCCTGAGTGACCTTCGGAAGGTTTTAGCCCTCGGTCACTACTCGTTAAAAAGTTATGAATAAAAGAAGTTTGAAAAATTTGGCACTTATTTCGAATACACATTTACACATTTACCGCCAATGATCAATGAACAAAACAACTTTTACGACATTGTGTGTGTATATGGCATTCCTACTATTGTTAATATTTCTATGACTTTGAAACGGAATCCGAAAGTAAACTAATATACGATAGATTTTCGTACAGATAACATTCTGATAATCTATCTTAAAATGAAACCTCACTTTGCATTGAAAAGTGTACGCGTGGAGGCAGTGTGTTCCGCCCCCCCTACGGGGGGGCTCCACTACCGAAAAACTACACACATAAGTGTGGGTAGAGCTAGTTTTTCAGTAGTGGAGCCCCCCCGTAGGGGGGGCGGAACACACTGCCTCCAAGCGTATACTTTTCGATGCGAAGAGAGGTTCCACATGGGTTTGCAATTTTTGACGCGAATCTATGTTTTACGCGTGGAAATGTAATAAGAAATATCAACAACAGTAGGAATACCATATACATACACAGTGTCGTGAAACTCCTTTTGCTCATTGGTTATTGCCGGTGAATGTGTAAAGGTGTATTCAAAATAAGGGCGACATTTTTCAAACTTTTTTTGTTTATAACTTTTTAACGAGTGGTGACCGAGGGCTAAAACCTTCCGAAGGTCACTCAGGAGGATGACCTTGACAGCATATGTCAAGGTCAAGGTCATCGGAGGGTGGTCCCCTATACTGCATAATTACCATAAAATCAAGTTACATTTTTAACCCTTAGAGGGCCGGTATGACGCATATATGCGTCCGAAAATGAACCATTGTAGAACACATTTTTTGAAACGAATAATTATTAAGAATGATTAATAATTATTTAAAAAAATAATCAGCAATAATTAATAATAATTATTATTAATAATAATTATATTATTAATTATTATTGCACATAAGCATGTAGTTACATTATAAAAATTTAAAATGAACTAAATATTGCTGTTTCTTCTATTCAATTTTGATTTTGAAGATATTCGCATTCGTATTCAATTTATGTACTAACCGATGTCGAGTCAAAATTATAATATTGAGCAGATATCTTGAATCTTCAATATATCATCATTTTATAATGTTTCTCAGAATATTTTCGGAAATAGACGCAGATCAGTCATGAGATACAGTTATAAAATTATCTCAACATTTATAATCTGAGATAATCATTTTGATTGTCGATCTATACAAGGAGATTGTGGTGTAAGAGCTCGAATTTCACAATTTTGACTCCAGAATCGTAATCAGTGACCCAAAAAACCTATGTATATACTTTTCCATGCGTATAGAATAGTTTTTTCAATTTTAAAAAATTTAACATGGGGCATTACCGTGCCGGACCGACATGACGCATATATGCGTCACTCTCTGACTGGCAAACTTTAGTCTTAGTTTGGGTGAAAGTTGAAGACCTTTCATCACTTTTTCATACAAATAATGTGATTTGAAAATTTCTAAAATCCCGGCCCTCTAAGGGTTAAAAAACAATTTATTAATAGAAAAGTAAATTGGGTACAGCCGCAATATATTTATTATTACTTAAACCTATATAAACACAAATTTTGTTTATACTTTCTGTTACAATTGCGCACAAATCTGTATCAATACTTATAATTTTATATAAAAATTTACTGTTATTATATAAAACTGCATTAATTTTGTTACATATAGTGAGTGCAATATTATATTCAGCATCAACAATGAATGATATGATTTTTATACACGTTCCATCATTTAATTGAGCGTATGAGTTATTCGACCGATTATTCTTTAATAAGCATGAAGTATACAAACAGCCATTTAACTATTCGATAATATTTCTTAGCTGAATATAGCGAAAGATTAAATTTTGATGCTATATCATCTTCAATAATATCACCTGAACCAAAATACGTTATATTTCCAAGTTTAATACATTTTTTAACTCGTGTAGCTATTAGATCTTCGCAAAATCTTTTCGTTGCTTCGGATATACTATTGCTAATTCTACTTTCTAAAACAATCATACTACATTGAAGATTTGAATATCTTACAATTTGTTGATTGATTCCTTTCGCACAATGTATAACATTTAATAACTTGTTATTATTTGATTCAAATGGGAAAGTGGAATGTGCCCATAATGGACCCCAATTATATACACTTTTACAAATATGTAACAATTGATGCACATTATATGTCATAGCACGTTTTTCGTACAGCATCTCTACACCTAATACAAACTTATGAAGTGATTCATCAATTTTATCTAATTCCTCGACTGAAAGAGAAGTTTTTAAAAGACCATGTAAACTTTCTGCTAATAAAAACCAGTGTTGCAGAATTTCATCATTCACTACTGTTTCAAGTAGAGGTACACTGTAATATAATATCCAATTTTCCCATTCTCTCGCTTTCCAATGATTTCTATCCGCTAAAGATCTTGTTAATCGACTTATCTGATTTGGAGCTTGTATTTGAAGCAAAGAAGAATTTAGTTTCTCAATGTCATCTTTTTTAAGTAATTTTAAAATACATTCGGTTATTTGTTTTACTACGCCAGCTAAATAACAATGTAAATAATCCGGTACAAAACCATTTATTATATTGAAAAATGGTAAATTAATTAAAGGTGTAACATATTTCACACCCCGATAATAGTTCCACTTTTAACAGCCCGTTTTCCACATTTTCTCATATATGCTGTATCTCTGTCTTTTGGACGATAATGAAGAATAGGAAATCTCACACATCCATCCTGCCATTTCCCGGGATCCAAACACCAACCACAGGAATTATAACCATTGAACTGCACTAATGCTTGCATCGGAGCACGAGCTACAGCATCGACACAAGATATTAGAAGATATAATTTAAGCATTCGCTTATCTCCATGGATTATACATTCTATCCCCTTTTTATTAATTATGTTCATTTCTTTAACAAATATGTATAAAAAAGTTTTCATATCCGGCTTATTTTTGCCAAACCACATTCCACATGTCAGAATGTTTTTCAATCGGTTTTGAGGTGGTAACTCATTTATTTGTATCTGTATCGGCCATATAGAATCTTGAGAACTTTCAAATCTTGGTGCGCCATCCGTATTGAATACAGCGGTGACATATCGATCCTTCTCATTTTCAGGTAAGTTGTTTACAAACATTTTATAGCAGTATCCATCATAAATATCTTGAATCTCCTCAGTTTCATTACATCTTTCGCGTACGATATAATTATAGTAATCTTCATGACTTTTTATGAGATTCGAAATTTCAGTGGAGGGATCGAGAATTACAAAATAATTAGAAAGAGATGCATTCGATACATTAATTGATGAGTAACATGTATCACACTGAACCTCTTTATCAATGTCTTTATATTTTCCCAAATAATTTGAACAGTTTGGACAAATCGCGTGGTAGTGTGCTTTTTCTTGAAAATTGAAAAGTTTGTCGATTAGATAACGCGATTCTGGTAATATAGGAATCTCAAAAATATTATTGATCAAACTTATCAAATTGCAAATCGCAGTTAAAGGTAGTGTATGTGTAATACTAAATTTGATTATCATTAACATAAGTTCACCAGGACTTGTTTTAACAGAAGCTGTAGTTTTTTTAAAAAAATCAGCGATTAACATTAAGTCTAAAATATTTTTAGCTTTCTTCGTTGAAACAAATTCATTTGAATATTCATCATTTAATTCCTCAGGTGAAGAAAATATTTCCGATTTCTGCGATTGTACCTAAAGTAATCAGTACAATAATTTTAGAATTTTATATTGTAAACACGAAATGTATTTTATATTATATTAAAATTTCTTATAATAAAAATATAAGAGTATCTTACATACTTCTTCAATCACATTTTTATCAACTGAAAATGCTGCTTCCGTATGAACGTCCATATCATCATTTGTGGTGAAACTATTAAACTCTGCTTTTTCTCTAATCTGGAATTTACATGAAAAAATAACTTAAAATTATTTGTATAAAAAATTGAATACGCGTCAAAAATATTTATGTAATAAATATTACCGTTTGAGTATCTTGACATGTTCTGGTCCATTTTTTTAGTCTAGATTTTTGTGAAGCACTAATAGACTCGTCACCTTCAACTAAATATCTTTTTCTGGTCTTTATATTGTTTTCCATTCTTCAGACTATAGAGCTCATAGAGCTCTTAAATTGATAAATGCAGTAAGCATTCACTAAAGCAGTAGTATTTCACTAGAAGAAAAATGTTTACATTAATAAAAAGCAGAAAAATAATACTCAAAATGATAATAGAGATGGCATATAAAAATATAAGAATATTTTATTAGATGGAAAATTATTATGGGTGCTTTCCAGCAATACAGGCGACACAGTGTTCATTAGTGTGAGAAGGAACATATCAATGTTACTCACACTAATGGACACTGTGTTACACTGTGTCTTACTGAAAAGCACCCTGTAACATTTTCAAAAATAATATATATAACATCATGACATACTTCTAATAATAATTCACTTATTTTAAAGGAAATGTACCGGTAGTAAATAAGTAGATACTTGACGAACTGTTCGATGCTGCTTATAGTAGCAAACCTCGATTTTAAGTGTACGTAATCCACTGTCGCAATGCGAGCGTTTATAAATACGCACGATAAATAATCACTTTTTCACTAACGTTACGTCCGTTGTAACTCTTTGTTTCACGTGATTGCATGATACATATGCGAAACGTTTCTCAATCTTCCGTAAAACAATTGACAGACAATGGATCTAATACTACGCCGTTCATGCTCAGAGAGCGGATTAATTTGATTGGTTCTTATTTCTAGAACCAATCATATCAAGCGACGCGTAGCGTCGCGACGTCAAAGCCAAGTATTAATCATTATAGTATTGGATGTTGGATAGTTGGAAGATTCGAGACATTTCGCGAATGCGTATTGTGTAGCTATCATGAGCAATCACAAACAAAGAGTTACAACGCAACGTTAGTGAGAAAGTGCTTATTTATCGTGCGTATTTATTTAATGTTAACGCTCGCATAGCGACAGTGGGTTACGTTTGTACACTTAAAATCAAGGCCTGCTATTATAAGCAGCATTGAACTATTTGTCAAGTATTTACTTATTTACCGGTACATTTTCTTTATAATATATGAATTTATTTAGAAGTATGCCATTATATCATGTATATTATTTTAAAGTGTCATGATAATTTCCTATCTAATGAATTCAATTATTTTTATATGTCTTTTATCTATTATTAATTTGAGTATTATTTTTCTGATTTTTATTAATACAAATATTCTTCTAGTGAAGCAATCGAGAAAAATGAGTAAAAGAATTAAATTTGCTTGTGTGAGATTTTTGGACAAAAAAAATGAAAATTTTTGCGTTCCTATAAGATTTGTAAAAGTCAAGGACAGCGAAAAAAATTTGATAACTTTTAATCCAACACATGAAACGGATTTTGAAAGAAATAAAATTTATTTTGTGAAATGGCTGTGTCCAAACAATTGCAATGAGGATCATGAGCATAACGGATATTTCAGGGCACAAATTGGATTTTTAACTGGTAAGAAAATTGAATAGTTAAAATAAGCATAATATTATATTTACACATAAAACTTCTATTTATAACATATATTATAATTTTCCAGTAAGAAATTCAAGTAAAAAAAATGTCTATTAGACATTTGATAATTAAATTAAATTAATTTGTAATAGATCAATATAACTAAAATACATGAAATAATTGATAATTTTCAGAAAATGAAGTTATTTTTGAACAAAAAATGGCCTCTGAACGATTACGTTATTGTGCACAGCAAGCTGACATTACAAGTTCTGACTATGAAGCAGTTAAGTCTTCTTTTGAAGTAGTAAATCAAACTCCAAAGAAAAAAGTAAGTTATATATATAAATAAATAAACATTATATGCAATAAAAATAAAATTATTATAAAATATAGTTTAAAAAATGATTTTTAACAAATAAACAAATAATAAAGTTTTGATTTCAATTATTCTCTATAAATACAATTATTGATAAAAAAAGTATTTTCAGATTAAAGTCTTTATTAAAAAGAGAAAAAAATGGATTTCGAAACTCAATTGGATTGGAAACTCTTTTGTTTTGAATATTTAAACTCTTTTGTTTTGAACAAAACTTGTTAAACAAATATCTAAGATTAATAAAAAAATTTTTTAAATTATTGGCTAGATTTTCTTACATTAAAAGTTTTAATTATAGAGGAAAACGCAATTATAGTCATAAGAGTAGTCCATTAGCCTGTTAAAAATAAACTATTAAATTTATGTATCAGTAAGTGAATATTTTTTTTTTATCAATATAAGAAACATTACACAACATTTTTAATTTATTAAAACGTTTATTTAGAATAAAAAAATTTCAAAAAATACTTTGGCACAACAAAAGGAAGCGCACAACAAAAGCAGTTTTCTTAATCAAAGACAGAGAATTAATGACAAAATGGTAGCAAGTTTCACGAATAAATCTATTATTCCTAATGATGTAGAACATACAGGTAATTGGTAAAATTTATTACTTTCATAAAAAATATTTTTGAAGAAATTATTTGAATAATATAAATATTTAATGCGTTAATAATAAAATTTGTATTTGTAAGATAATATTTTAAATGAATATTATGATTACTTTCGATCGCATAATTTTATTTAATAGTTGAAGATAGAATAGTTGCACACTTGAATTCTTTAATTCAATTTATAAATTATTGAGTCAATTAAGTTTTACTATATCAAAGATTCATTTAGCTTTCTTGTAACATAAAGAAGTAGATAAATTAATAATTATTAAATTCGACTATCAACATATTATAAATACAAATTTTAAAATAATTCTTTTACAGATGAATCTGATATCAACCTTGACCAAAATCGACAAAATAATTTCGAAAATGATGTCTCTGACAGTTCTGTAGATCTACGTACCTGCCATAAATCAAAAAATAAAAAACGTATAACAAAAAAATTACTTAATTCAAATAGAATGACATCCGTCGACTCTTCTAACGATAGTACAGATGGTAAAGTGAAATTTTAATTACAAATTAGTTATTTTGTGTGAAATTTTTAAATTCAAATTATTGAGTTTTTATTGAGTTTAATTCACTAATCTATTCGATATGTAATATACACAGAACAAAATAAAAATACTTTAAAAAATAGAATTCATAAAAATGTAAAAAGACGCTTATTTGAAGAAGAGAGTGATAATCAGCATTTAGAAGAAAATATTATTGAAAATAATCAGGATATATCATACGCATCAAATGAAGAGCAAATTGGTAATTAATTTTGCATTTATATAGCTAATTAATTATTATGATATTATGTCGCATTTATTTTTAAGTATTGTATTTATTCTGTTAAAAAACAAAATACGCAAAATTAAAATTTTTTAAGCAGACTTTTACTTAATCACTATTAACTTTTATTTTTACTTAAAAAAGATTCGAAAAAAAATTATTTATTTTATTTAATGATAATAAATATGTTTAAAATGTTTTTCACTTTCGCAGTTTCGGAAAAAGTGAATTCTAAACAGCTGAAACAAAGACGAATACAAAAAGCATTAGAATATGAAGATTCTTATAACATTTACAAACGTTACGATAAAGTGTCAAATAAAAAAGTGAGTAACTTTTTTTCTTTATAAATTTGAAATCATTTATAATATATTTTAAAGTTGTATTCTGAATTTTTTTAGATATATTTGGGAGAAGATATATCAGTTGGTTTAATTTCTTGGGAGATAACAAAAAGCCGACGAAAGCCTTCTTTGTTTTTCAATGATGTATTACTGTATATCTGGCCAGAAAATATTTTGAAAAATAGATGTCTTGCTGAAAATAGAACAACTTACAAGTCACCCGATAGCATAGTTAAAGTTCTTACTCCAAGAAAACTTTCTTTAGCATTGTGTAAATATAAATTTTTATTTTATACTATTTATATTTTTATTGTTTATTTTATATTATTCTTTTATTCTATAAATCTTCTAACAGCTTTATATAATGACTATCTTATTGAATTAAATATTAACGATGGAAAACGAATAAAATATTTATGTGATTCTTTCAAAATTATTTCTACAAAAATAAGAGATGTTCGAAAGAAATATAATAAACGAAGAAAAGAAGATATTACAAATGAGAGAAGAAACGAGATTGCAAGTGACTGTAGTGAATAATAATATTCAAGATGTTTAAGATTTTTTTTTAAACGTTAACAAAAAAATGTCTTAAATATATTATTAACATATAAGTATTATTTTAAGAATATACTATAAGATACTATAAATGTAAAAGTATTTTATTTCAGCTAATAAATTATATACTACTAGCTTATATTCTTTGTAGCTTCTTTATTTCTTCAAATCTATTTGCAAAAAAATCTTAAAAATTTTAAAAATTATACAAATATTAATTGAGAATTTATATGTGTAATTTTGCAGTAATCCCGTCTAAGATCTTATCAGAGTTCTCAGTTAAATTCTCAATTGTGACCATAAATGAATTTTTTCATTGAGTGCCCCCCGGGAGTTCCCCCCGACCTCTCACCTCCTCACGCCCAACAAGTTGGGCGTGAGGGGAAATGTGAGGATGCCCCCCTCGGTGTGCCAGGCACCCAACGGGTGGTTGACCGGCGTGAGGGAGGCCTCCTCTCTGCGTGAAAAGGTGCACGGGATCGTGACCTCCCGTTAGAGGTGTTGGCGGGGGTCCCCCAGTTTACACTAGGGGGGACCCCGCCACTATCAGGGGCGCAAATGCGCCATTCGGCGAGGGGGAATCCGCCTGACCCTCCTTAAAATCGGAGGGGGCGGATCCCCGTCGTCGTCTTCATCCCCCTCGGAGGGGGAGGATGGAGGCACAACCTCCACCTCCCCTCTCCTAAAGCGTTCGGCTGTCTCCTTCTGCGACATAACTTTGCCGCAGAAGGAGACGAACGCTGCCCATTTATCCTCTCCCTCCAAGATCTTGGGAATAATTCCCTGGAGGGAGAGGTTTGCGGCCGATCACATCGGTCAGGGCCCGGCGCTCCGTGTCCCAGGCAGGACAGTCCCTCAGCGTATGAAGCGCCGAGTCCCTGCCGGCCGCGCAGTGATGGCACCGCGTCGTGCGCTCTTTCCCGATGCGACGCAGGTAGGACCCAAAACATTCGTGGTCCGTTAAAAACACCTGCGTCGCATGGAACGTCAGTCCGTGTCCGCACCAATCTACCCACTCGGATAGATAGGGCCGGATGGCGTCGATGGTCCATTTGCCCGTCGAGGCGCTCCATAAGGAGGCTTCCCAAGCCTCCATTGCGCCTCGGCGGGCCCTTTTCCTTATCCTGGCCACGGTCCCTGGTGCTAAACGGGCCCGCCCCACACCGTCCGGCTTCCTCGTGCGCCGATATACCTCGGCACACGAGTTGGCCGAAAAGACGATGGGGACAAGGCCCATCAGGTTCGTAGCTGCCGCGTACGACGTGGTGCAATAGGCCCGAGCCGCGCGAATGGCCAGCCGCCGCTGCACACGCTGTAAGGCAGCTCTTATCTTGCGGCTGGCCGCCGCGGCCTCGGACCAAACCGGTGCTCCATACAGGAGCACCGATTGCACCACGTTGGCGTACAATCGGCGTACGCGGCCACCCGGACCACCGACGTTCGACAGGAGGCGGCCTAAACTCACCGCCATTCTGTCTGCTTTGGGGGTTACTCTGTCAAAATGCTTGACGACCCCCCAAAGCCCATCCAAGGTGAGGCCTAAATATTTAATAGTAGACCCCACCTGGACGCGGACCTCCCCCGCCCAAAGCTGGAGGGGGGGAGGCTGCCCCATCTCCTTGCTGTAAAAGAAGACCGCTTCGGTCTTCGCAGGGGCAACCTACAGTCCCATACGGCGAATTGAGCGCACGACGGCGCGGACGGCAGTATTGGCACCGTCACGCGCCTCTTCCCATGTGCTCCCCCGGGACAATACTAATGTGTCGTCTGCATAGCATAGCAGACGACTGCCCCAGGGGAGCGCCGTGCGGAGCACCCTGTCGTAGGCGAGGTTCCAAAGCAGGGGCCCCAACACAGACCCCTGCGGAACCCCGCAATAAGCCGGCCTACAGGTTGCGAGCTCCAGTTTGTTGGTGAACTGGAGCTCCCTGTCGCGGAAATAGTCCTCTACGATCTGGACTAGATACTGGGGGAAGCCATGATACTGCATGGCTTCCCCCATAACCTCCCAGGGGAGGGAATTAAAGGCGTTGACGATGTCAAGTGACACCGCCAACGCCACGTCTCCCTCCCCGGTTATTTGGTCCGAGAGGGTCTTGAGTGACATTATAGCGTCAGTCGTTGAGAGGCCCTCTCGGAATCCAAATTGGTCCCGACTAAGGTCGGGACCATTCCGCGACAGGTGCTCGACGAGTCGGCCGGCAATAATTCGTTCGAAGAACTTGCCGATCTCGTCGAGCAGGCATATCGGCCTGTAGGCCGAGGGTGCGTCCGCCGGCTTCCCTTCCTTGCGGAGAAGCACAAGCCTCGCTTGTTTCCACAAGGAGGGGAAGGTGCTCGTCCTGAGGCAAGTATTAAAAAGACGCCTCAGGCGGGCACCCACTTCGCCAAGGACCAGGGCCCAGACTCTGCCAGGGACCCCGTCCGGGCCGGGGGCCTTACCTTTGGCCCCCAATTTCTTCGCGGCCCGGACAAACTCTTGGTCTGTGACCTCGAGCTCCGGGGTCCAGGGGGGAGGCGGGCCCTTCGGAGGGAGATTAACGTCCCTCCGGGGAAATAGGGCCTCCACCACCTGGTCCAGGAACTCGGGGTCGAGAGTTTCCGTCAATGGGGGCGCCGCCGGACGTAATCGGTTGAGCACGATCCGGTAAGGGCGCCCCCAGGGGTCCTGGTCGAGTTCTTCTATAAGCTTGTTCCAGGCCCTGGCCTTGGCCGTGCTGATGGCTGCCCGCAACGAGTTCCGCGCGGCAACTCGCTGCGCGCCACAGCACGCTCTACACCATCCGCCACTCGCCGCCGGGCCCGGAGGAGATTGCGACGCGCCATATTAGCTTGACGCCTCAGGTCCGCAATCTCCTCCGACCACCAGTACGCGGCCCGGCGGGGGGCGGGCTTGCAACGGGGCATGGCCGCGTCACAAAGACGCTCGGCCATGCCCCTAATTTCCTCCGCCTCCGCGTCGGCGTCCGCCTAGTCGGTAAGATTCACCGACCAGGTTTCTGCCGCGGCGAAGGCCATCAATCGATCGTGGTCGATCTTCGCGATCGACCACCGTTTCGGGGGTGCACTGCCCCCCCATGCGACGGCGGAGTAGTACCTCCTGGGGAGTGGCGACTACGTCCATCTCAAGCTGGGCGTGGTCTGATAGAGTATCTCTTCTGGCCACTCCCCAGTTGCTGACCAAACGCGCCGCCCTCGGAGTAGCCCACGTAAGATCCACGATGGACTCACTTGAGGGACGCAGGTGCTCTGGGCCCCTTGATTTAACAAAATGAGGCCCAGCTTCGCCGCCCATCTTAGCAGGATCTCCCCCCTAGCATTGGTGGACCGGGAACCCCACGCCCGAGCTCAGGCGTTGAAGTCCCCGGCCACCAAAACGGGGTGGGCATCGGCGTATGCCGTCCCCCAAATCCCTCAATAAAGATTTAAATTGGGGGAGAGTCCTGCTGGGGGGCGCGTACACCCCCGCAACGTACAAGGCACCCCACCTCGCTATAACAAACCCCCTCCCCATCTTCACAAGGGAGATGGGAGGGGAGCGAGGGGAGTGCCTTCTGACTATCGCGGCAGAGCCGACCGCGTCCCTTAACCAGTTGGGGTTGTTTCCCGGGACGCGGTACGGCTCCGCCACAATTCCGAGCCCGGCATCACGCTCCGCCAGGTCTTGGATAAATAAATCTTGGGTCTGGCGGGCGTGATTTAAATTCGCCTGAAGGAGCCTGATGGAGGCGAAAACTACGTCTCCATCGGCTCCTCCCCGCCGGTTCCCTCTGCTGCGTCTGCTGCGGGTGACGCATGACGCAGTATATCGTACACGTTCACACTACACGGGATAACCGATAAGATAGAGGGACGGCTCTTTTCCCCTGATTGAAGCTGAGGGGGGGAGGGTCCACCTCCATATTCTCAGGTGTCTCTGCCGAAGCATTGGCACTCGAGTCTGAAACCGTGGGGGCGGCCGCCTGCACCACCTCCATAGCTCCTTCTTCCTTCCCAACATTGGTTGGGGGAACTCTCTCCCGCAGTTGTCTCTGCGGGAGAGGATCGGTCTCTATCTTCTCGGCTGCTGCTCCCGCAGCGGCAGCAGCCGTGACGATAACTGCGGGGGTGGCCGCCTGTACCGCCCCCCGGTTCTTCCTCTTCTTAGACTTGGGGGGCCGACACGCATCGCCCCCCATTCTATGCTTATCCGGCCTCCTCGCGGCTTTGCACACCGCGCAGGAGACCGGACCATTACATTGTTTGGCCGGGTGCCCAGCAGCCCCGCAACGGTAACAAAGACCGCTGCGGTCAATATCATTGTTGGGGCACCTGGCCCTTACGTGGCCCACCTCCAGGCATTTAAAGCACTGGAGGGGGCGCTTCGTTAGGGCCTCGACGCGCGCCGAGACCCAAATCAACTGGAGGCGGCCCGCCTTCAAGATGCGGTTGGCTGCCTCCACTGGGCACTTGACTAATACCGTGCTTATGCCCCTCTGATTTGGTGGGGGGGGAGCGGATCTCCCCCACTCTAATGTCAGAGGGGCTGCATGCGCCCTGTCTCTCCACCGCCGCCCTGACCTCTTCGGGGGAGACCGAGGGCTCCAAGTCGCGTACCCTTATATCAACGGTATGCTTCGGGCGAGCCACCCGAATCCCCCCCTGGTCCTTGAAGAGGCTGGAAAGCTTTTCGGCGAACGCATCCGCCTTCCTCTCGCGGTCCGGGCCAGATATCTCGAATATCATGGCCCCGGTGGCCGCTTTCCTGGGCACCAATTTCTCGATGCCCAGCTCTGTTATAGATATCCTGGCTTTAGCCTTATCCAGAATATCTTTGTAGCCCCCATTGGCAGAGGTGATCGTAACCGCCGCCGTTGTGGGGGACCTCCTCTTGGACGGTTTTTTGGCGCCTCCCCCCTTTTGGGAGGGGGAGGGGCCCTTGACCGTCTCCCGTTTAGGGACGGAAGAAGGGGGAGTAGCCCCCTTCTTCCCCTTTCTACGGACGACCTCACTCCAGGCGACCAACCCTCCTCACGAGCCCGACCTGCCCGGTTTTTTAACATGGTTTTCCTTCCATGTGTGCGCTTTTAGACCCCTGGGATCTCTCCCAGGGGTGCCCCTCCACCACGGCAAGGTGGCGCACAACGGAGGGGATCTCCTCAATCCTCCTCTTGAGCTCCGCGACCTCCGCCTCAAGACGGCGGTTGGCCGCGATAATATCATCCGACCTCTCGTTCTCCCGCGCCGATCCTTTTTTTTTTTTTTGGTAACGAAGAGGAAACATTTTATATGTACCCTAGGGACCCTGGGGAGTACCCTAGGGTTATGTGGGACTCTTCCGGGGGACAAGTCCCCCGGGCCTACCCACTAAAACCTCTCCGGGGTGCCTTTTCTAGGCCCATAATGAGAGGGAGCAGGGTATCGCCTTAAGGCATTCGTCCTGCTCCCCCTCGGGCGTGGCCATTAGACGGCCTCTGCAGGGGGAGAGGGCAAAGACCTCTACTTCCCCCTGCCACGTTATGGTAAGGACCATAATGGGGAAGGCCCGGCACCCCGAGACCTTCCCCGCCCCCGATGTTAGTGGGGGCTAAGGCCGGCCAGGAGCCCCAGCTCCTGACTGGCCTCCCACTGGGGGGGATATATTATTATTCCCCCAGCACTCATAACTCACGAGGGGTGACGGGGGGAGGAGGACAAGAGCCCCTCCCCTCCCTTCAGCGGGACCCCCCCCAACGGGCCGGGGAAACAAGTTCCCCGGTCCTCAGGAGGGGGGGCCACTACTGTCACCCCTCCTTCTTCTTTTTCTTTTTTTTCTTTTTGACCCCCCCGGTCTTGGGGGGGGGGTCAACGGAGGGGGGCGTGGCGGCGGCCCAGTACTCCAGAAAGGCAGCGTCGGCCTTCGGCCTGCTCCCCCTGGAGTCCAGGACCGCCTGGTACCTGGCGTACGCCTCGGATGCATCCTCCTCCACGCTCCTCCTAACCAGCTCAGGCAGTCTGCTGATGCAGATTGCGGGGAGGAGACGAGACAGTTTTGAATCTGCTGTCATCCCCCCAGCTACCTCCACTCCCAATGGGGGGCCCAAGGCCTCTCCTATGGGAGTGTCAGCCTTAGAGGGTTCCTTCGGTCCGGACCCCCCGGCTTTCACCTTCCCTTTGGAAGGGGGAGGGGGAGGACTCTTCTCCCTCCCCTCCGTCTCCGCCTCCCCGGGGGGCCCCACAACCAGGAACCCCGCGGGAGCAAACTCCTCCAAATCCGCCACCGAGTCACCGGAGAGCGCGCTCCCCACCGACCCGGGGGCGGACCCCACTATGGCCTCCGCAAAAGACACGCACTCCGGCGATTTGGTGAAGGCCACTGACTCCATGCTCTCCCCAAAGGAAGAGTCCATCCTGGAGGGCGTCCCCGGAAGCGGGGGCGCCGTTTCCGGATTGTAGAGTGGAGGGGGAGCACTGCCTCCCCCCACCCTCCTCCTTCTTTTCCCCCTCTTGCGAGGGGGAACCTCCGGGCACATGGGCCCACCAATACGGTGGGACGCCACGCGCCCCACCTCCTCGCACGCGAGTGCTTCTCTGCACCGCATCGGAAGCAGCACCTGCCCCGATCGGTAGTAGAGGGGCAGAACTTCCGGGTGTGTCCCCGCACCAGGCACCTAAAGCACCTGTGCGAGGACACACCCCCGGCCGAGAGGGTCTGCGTGCCCACCGTCCGTGTGAGACACGCAGACCGCCCTCCCTTCTTAGCCGCTGAAGCGTAAGACGCCCCGGCACCAGGGGAGTTTACCCCCAAATCTCCGGGAGAAACAAGTTCCCCGGGATTCGCGCAAAATTGCCTCCCTCCCCCAAAAGGTGGAGGAGTCCCTCTAGGACCCCTAGGACTTTCGTCCATAGGACCTCACCCGCGGTAGCCCTATTGTGCAGGGCGCCCGCGTGGCACGCCCTGCACAGCCTGTCGTTTGATGACGACGCAGGGGGCCAGTATCCCCCCTACGCCGGCCCCTGGGGCTCCGGGACCCCTGGGGCGGTAAGTTACTTCTTTACGTCGTCATCAATATCCATAAGTTGTAATTTTTTAACGTGGTTGTTTTCCACGGGAGGTTACATCGGAGACTCCACTCCTAGGTCGGTTGGGATAACCCCCCTCACGAGCCCGACCTGCCCGGGTTTTTTAACATGGTTTTCCTTCCATGTGTGCGCTCTTAGACCCCTGGGATTTCTCCCAGGGGAGCCTCTCCACCACGGCAAGGTGGCGCACAACGGAGGGGACCACACGGTTACCCGTGGGTCAGAGAATCAGGATCGGAGCCCTCCCCGGGACAAACCCGGACGGGAGGCGATCCCCCTGTCTCATGTCCCCCCTACCAGGGACGGCCCTAACCAACGCGCGTCTGTCTCCGTATGTTTATAGTGCGGTGAGACAGAAACCCCCACTAGACGGACGCCTGTGTTGCCGGCAAGCCCGCTACTCAGAGTGGCCCCCCCGTATGCGGCCAACGGGTCCACTGCGTAAGCACGCCCAGGACCCGAGGACCATTAGGGGCCCCATCCCACGGTAGGATGAGATGAGTGCCTTTATCCTGCATTTACGCCATAAAGGACCGCAGGACCGACCACTCACTCCGAACGCGCTGCTTACCAACGTCAAGCTACGCCATTTGTGCCAGTGTTATCTCAAGACAGATAACTAGGCAACGATCATGTAATCCCTCACGTAAAAAGTCCCGCGCGAACCCAACGATTCCAACCAATGAAATCAGACGAATCTAATTCCACCGGCCGAAACCGCTAAGACCCCGCGAAACCCCCCGTGCGAAGAACTACATGATCGGTACCCTGGCCCCGTTTCCGAAGTTTATACAGGGGAAGGTGAAACCCTGTTTGGGTATGGGTTGCCTCGGGGCTTGTGCCGTCAGCAAGTCATTCTACCGCCTGTCCATTATCCTTGCAAATAACGGACCGCACCGTTACCGCCTCCGCGTTTTTATGCGAGGGAGAAGCGTACCCCTGCTTGTACGATGCATGACGTCAGAACTAGGTTCTTCCCCCATGCATCGCCACCTGCCCGTTTCCGCCTCCGCGTTTTTATACGAGGGGGAAGGCGTACCCCTGTCCGTACGATGTCTGACATCGGGACTGATGTTCTTCCACCAGACATCGCCGTCTTTTCGCAACCACTCCGGAATTTACCCAGGGCGAGTAGCCAACCCTGCCTTTCCCCGGTGGGAGACCTGCCCGAATCCCCGAATTGATCGTGGGGATGTAAGCTACGAGATGTTATCGACAACCCGGCTTTGTCGATCAACACCCCGCACCGACCGTTTCCGCCTCCGCGTTTTTATACGAGGGGGAAGGCGTACCCCTGTCCGTACGATGTCTGACATCGGGACTTGTGTCCTTCCGCTAGACATCGACCCGCGCCGACCCCTTTTTTTTTGGTAAGGATGGGGAAATCCTATTTACGGATACCCGCGGGCCCATGGGCTGAGGGGGCACCATGAACCCGCAGGTTATGTGGGACTCCTCGCAAGACACGGGCAGAAACCAACACAGCGGGAAGGGGGAGCGTCACCTCTCTCTCTATCCCTAAAAGGAAGCCGCGCTGGGGAGAGAGCACCCCCCCACTGCGGGCCCGACCCGTGCCAAAATGCGAGACTACCCACTAAAACCCCACCCGGTGGCCTTCCTTGATCCCTATTGGGGGGGACCAGGTATCACCAGAGGTATTCTTCTGATCCCCCCCGGGTGTGACCCTATCGGGTCCCTTCCTGTTTAATAGGGGAGAGCCGGCCACCACCAACTCTCCCCCCCCTACCCGAGGGGCGCCGCCGTGCACGGTGGGCCTCACACCACCGGATTAAGCCGAGGCTGCCCGACGCCGCCCCCCCAGTAACCCGTCTCGCCTGGGAGGGGGGCTATTCCCCCCGCCCAGGCCGGGCCCCCACCCTTGTCGGGCCTGGACAGAACCAGACCGTCCAAGGGATGGGGGCCCAATCCTCCGCCGCCCCGGCCCCGCCTCGGAAACGTCCGAGCGGCCCGGGGCGGCCCGGCCCGGTGGGCCCGGGAATCCCGGGACACCACCGGCCCGTCACAAACCCGGAGCCCTTCACCAGTGGACCCGAACCGAGTCCACCGGATCCAGGCTTCCACCTCCTGGCCACCCCAGCCCCCCCGAAGAAGGACTGGGGCGGCGTCCCGACTCCCGAGCCGAGCCCGGCCAGGCCCGGGGGGCTCTCCAATCAAGGGTCCTCCCCACAAACCCTCCCCCGGGCCAGGCCGAACCCGGCCCAAGAGTCCTCCGCCGTCCCGATCGTCCGAACGAATTCGGACGAGCGGGAATGGCCCAGCCCGGTGGGCCCGGGAGTTCCGAAACCCACCGGCCCGTCACGTCTTTGAGGCTCTTAGTCAGGAGGGACTCCTCCCCATCGGGTCAATGAAGGAGGTAGGAACCAACCATCATTGATTTGCTGGATCAGCAGAGTCCCTCCCTAAGTTCTTTCACCACGACAAGGTGGCCTCAAATCGAGGGGGACCCACGCCGACCTTTTTTTTTTGATAACTCAGGGGAAACTTTTTATAAGTACCCTGGGGATCCGGGGGAGTCCCCAGGGTTATGTGGGATTCTCCGGGAGGGAGAATAAGTCTCCCTCCCGGCATACCCACTAAAACCCCTGAGGGTGACCTTTCTAGCCCATAAGCAGAGGGAGCAGGGCATCACCAGAGGCATTTTATCCTGCTCCCCCTCGAGCGTGGCCGTGACCGGCCCTTATCCTGGGGGGGGAGACAGAACTCCCCCCCAAATTAATTACCGAACTTCGGGGAAGGTTGGGTCACCACAACCTTCCCCCGCCCCCTCCCAGTTGTTAGGAGGGGGGCCGCCCCGGATGTTATTGGGGCAAGAGGTGGCTGGGGGCCCCCGCCCCCAGTCACCTCTTCTTCTTGTCCCCCCGCTTCTTCGGTTTGGGGTGCAGGTCTATAGGGGAGGAAGGATCCTCCCCCCCTGCAACCCCACGAAGAAGCAGTTCGCCTGATTTACGAAGTCGGGGGGCACCTGTGTCGTGGTACTCCACGACTTCGCTATTCTGGAAGAGGACCCGGAGCGCCGACGCTGACCACCCGTCACGTGGCAACGGAGCTCCCACCCGGGATGCTCCGTTGCCAGTCTCGTGACGGTGTCCTTAATAACATCGACACTGCCGGATCCCCGGGGGAGGACGGTGGCCAAAACTTTTGTCCCCTCACTCCCCCCTTTAATCTTTTTGAGACCCCCGGCAATGCGGGGGTCTCGTCGCCTGACCGCCTCAACGACCGTCTCCCATAGCACCTTAGGGTGCGGGGGAACGGCGTTGTTCTCCCAGGCGGTCAAGATTCCCTCCAAGGTGCCCTCCACGACGGTGGAGCGGTGGAGGAGGGCAAAGGAAACGGAGGATTCTGCCTCCCCGCCCCCTCCCCTCTCGCCGCAGACGGCACCGGAGGAGTTGTCCCCACAAGTGAGGGCAGCGACCTCCTCAACTTGGGAGGGGCAGACCCCCCCCCTCGGCTTTCCGCCTTGGGGGGAGTCTTGGCCCCCCCTTATCTTCACCCTTGGAGGGGGCCTTGGCCCCCCCTTTGGGTTTCCTTTTGGCCGTAGCGGCCGGGGGGACGGCATCCGAGGAGGATGCCGCCCCCACCTCCATGTCGGTCACCCTCTCAAGGGTGACCGTAGGGAGGAGACGGGAAAGTTTTAAGTCCCCCGTCTCCTCCTTATCCTCTCTAATGGGGAGGGGGAAGAATTCCTCCCCCCTGCCCTCACCCACCTCCATAGGAGGAAGAGGGAATTGTTCCCCCTCACTCTTATCTACGTCCATGGAGAGGGGGGGGACTTCTCCCCCCGGTCTCCACACCCCTCTATAAGAGGGAGGGAGGATTGTTCCTCCCTCCCCACCTCCACCTCCATAGGGGTTTGAAGGAGCCCCTCAGAGGTGGATCCCCCAAAAGGAGGGTCCACCTCCATAATCTCCTCCTGGGGAGGAGACACCCCGTCCAGGGGGCCCCTCCCCAGGTACCGAAGGAGGGGGTAGAACACCCCCTCCCTTGTTTTTCCTCCTCCTCCTCTTCCCCCCTTCCGGGGGGGAACCACCGGGCACGTGGGCCCACCAATGCGGTGGGACGCCACGCGCCCGGCCTCCTCACACAAGGGACAGTGCGCGGCCTTAGCCACGCACTGCCCCACCAAGTGTCCCCCCGCCCCGCAGCGGAGACAAACCCCGCTGCGGTCGATGGCGGAGGGACAGAACCTCCTAATGTGCCCTCTCCCCAGACACTTAAAGCACCTGGGGGGGGGGCACTAACCTCCGGGGAGGTCTGTGTCCCGATCGTCCTACGAGACACAGGCCTCCCTCCTCTTTTTAAAACCGAGGCGTAGGACCCGGAACAAGTCCGAGGCCCTACGCTTCCCGCACCACTCGAGGGGGCGAGCCCCCCCGAGCACATACACCTCGTCCTAGGTTCCTTCTCCTCAAGGAGGAGCAGGAGCCCCACCAGGGCATCCCGGACTAAAGTCCGGAGGGCCTTACCATTCCTCGCAGTCGCCCGGTAGTGCGGGGCGCCTGCGGCGCACGCCCCGAACCGCCCGTCGTCTGATGACGACACAGGGAGGGCCGAGACCATACCCCCCCTGCGCCGGCCTCTGATGGTCCGTTCCATCTGAAGCGGTACGTCAATTCCCTTGTTTTTCATAACAACCCATAAAGTGTAATTTTTTAACGTGGTTGTCTTCCACGGGAGGTTAAATCGGAGACTCCACTCCTAGGTCGGTTGGGATAACCCCCCTCACGAGCCCGACCTGCCCGGGTTTTTTAACATGGTTTTCCTTCCATGTGTGAGCTCTTAGACCCCTGGGATCTCTCCCAGGGGAGCCCCTCCACCACGGCAAGGTGGCTCACAACGGAGGGGACCCACGCCGACCCTGTGTCTTCCGCCGATCATCCAGGAAGCACTCGTGTACTGCGCTCATCGCCAGTACACTCTTCCACACACTCTAAGCGACCTAATCTTTTTTTTTGTTTTTTTTTGTTAACACAGGGGAAACCTTTTATAGGTACCCTGGAGACCCGGTGGAGTACTCCAGGGTTATGTGGGACTCTCCGGGAGGGGGAAGCAAGTTCCCCTCCCGGCCTACCCATTAAAACCCCTGCGGAGTGCCTATCCTCGGCCCATAGTAAGGGGGGGAGGGTATCGCCACGTGGCATTCGTCCTCCCACCCCTCGGGCATGGCCGTGTACTGCCTCACGCCAGGGGAGAGGAGGGGTGTTAACCCCATCTCTCCACATGGTTTGACTTGGCTGTACACGGCCTTCTCTTAGGGAGGGAATGGGGGAAGGAACCCCCCTTTTTCCCTCCCCGCACGACTGTGTGATATGGGGGAGGTCCGGCACTCGGAAACCTCCCCCGCCCCTCTGATGTTGTTGGGGGCTGGGCTGCCCAGGAGCCCCCGCCCCTGGGACAGCCCCCGCCGGGAGGGAAAAGAAATTGGGTATCCCTTCCGGCCCTCTTGAACCAACGGGGGAGGGGAGAATACCCCCTTCCCTAGGGGGGGGCCCCCTGTTTTCACTTGGACCAGGGCATGATTGCCCTGGCCCTCGGGGGACCCCCCCTTCTAATTAGGCCCTCAAGTGGGCTGGGAGACGACGGGGGATGTTCCTCCTCAGAAGTCTAGGAGGAGGAACCCCCCCGCCGTCCCCGGCCGCATGGTCCCTCTGGGAGGGGAGGGAGGGGGAGGGAAGAGGCAACACCTTCACCTCCCTTCTCTTTATCCTCTCGGCCTCCTCCTTCTGCGACATGACAACCTCGCAGAAGGAGGAGACCGCCCTCCACTTCTCCTCTCCCTCCAACATTCCCCTAACAAGGGAAGGGAGGGAAAAGTCGGTGCCAACCACATCGGTCAGGGCCCGGCGCTCTATGTCCCATGCGGGACACTCCTCCAAAGTGTGTTGCGCCGAGTCCCTGCCGGCCGCGCAGTGGTAACACCGCGTCGTACGCTCCCGGCCGATCCGGTGCAGGTATTCTCCGAAGCAGCCATGCCCGGATAGTACCTGCACCAGACGGAATGTTAAACCGCGTCCGCACCTGTCTACCCATTGGGGCAGACAGGGCTGGATGGCGCTGGTGGTCCTCACACCCGCCGAGGCGCCCAACAGGGAGGCTTGCCACGCCCCGACGGGCTTTATCTCTTACCTCGGCCACGGCCCTGGCTGACAACCGGGCCCTCCCCCCCCCGGGTTCCTCGTACGCCGGTAAAATTCGGCGTACGAGTCTGCCAGAAGGGGCACCGGGAGGAAGCCCGCCAGGGCCGTGGCGGCCGCATGCGAAGTGGTGCGGTAGGCCCGGACCGCTCTGATGGCCAACCGACGTTGCACACGATTGACTATTGCAACGATGCGTCGGTTGGCCGAGACGGCCCGGTGCCAAACTGGTGCTCCATACATGAGCACCGACCGCACCACATTCGCATACAGCCTCCTCATTTTGTGGTTAGGACCACCAACATTGGGCAGGAGGCGGCTTAGTCCTGCCGCCATCCTGTCCGCTCTGGGAGTTACTCTTTCAAAGTGCTCTTTGAACTCCTAGAGCCCATCCAGAGTGAGGCCCAAGTATTTCATGTAGGGCCCCACCCAGACGCGGTCATCCCCTACCCAAACCTGGGTAGGGGGAGGTTGCCCCTAATCCTTCCTGTGGAAGAAAATTGCTTCCGTTTTACTAGGGGCAACCTCCATTCCTAGGCCCCTGATGGAGCGTACGACTGCGCGGACGGCGGTGTTGGCGCCGTCACGCGCTTCCATCCAATTCCTCCCCCTGGACACCACTAATGTGTCGTCTGCATAGCAGAACAAGTGGGTGTCCCGGGGGAGGGCCGTGCGGAGTACCCTATTATACGCGAGGTTCCATAGCAGGTGCCCCAACACTGACCCTTGCGGAACCCCGCAGGTCACCGGCCTGCCGATTGTCAGCTCCTCTTGATTGGTATAGAGGAGCTGCCTGTCCCGGAAATAATCCTGTACCACCTCTCGGAGGTACAGGGGGAAGCCATGAAACTCCATGGTTTCCCCCACCCATTCCCAGGGGAGGGAATTAAAGGCGTTGACGATGTCTAGCGACACCGCCAACGCCACGTCTCCCTCCCCGGTAATCCGGTCCGAGAGGGCCTTTACAGACATGATCGCGTCTATTGTCGATCGGCCCTCTCGGAAGCCGAATTGGGTCTCCGAGAGGTCTGGACCTACCCGAGACAAGTGCTCGACGAGGCGGCCTGCGATGATTCTTTCAAAGAATTTGCCGACCTCGTCGAGCAAGCAAATCGGCCTGTAGGCCGATGGGGACTCCGCCGGCTTCCCCTCCTTGCGAAGCAGCACTAGTCTTGCTCGCTTCCACAAGGAGGGAAAGGTGCCCGTCCTGAGGCATTGCTCGAACAAGTTCCTCAGGCGGGCACCTACCTCGCTCAAGGCCAGGGCCCATACCCGACCAGGAACCCCGTCCGGGCCTGGGGCCTTTCCAGAGGCACCCAGTCTTCTGGCGGCCCGGACGAATTCAGTCTCTGAAATCCCGAACCCCGCCTCCCAGGGGGGAGGGCCCCCACGCGGAGGGATCAAGAAGTCCCTCCGGGGGAAAAGCGCCTCCATCACCTGGTCGAGGAATCCGGGATCCAGAAACACGGTCATTGGGGGCGCCGCTGGTCTCAGACGATCCAAGACGATCTTATACGGGCGCCCCCAGGGGTCCTGGTCGAGCTCCGCGATGAGCTCATCCCAGGCCCTGGCCTTGGGGTCGCGGATGGCCTTCCGCAGTGCGTACCGCGCGGCAGAGTACGCACTGCGAGCCACCGCGACCGTCTCCTCTTCATCTGTGCCCGCCCATCTCCGCCGGGCTTTGAGGAAATCGCGGCGCGCCGCGTTAGATTTGCGGCGCAACTCCGCGATCTCTTCACTCCACCAATAGGCCGCCCGGCGGGGGGCGGGCTTGGCTCGGGGCATGGCCGCGTCGCAAAGGCGAGCGGCCATGGCCCCGATTTCTGCGGCCTCCACCTCCGTATCCACCTGGGCTGGAACGTCAGCCCAGGTTACCGCGGAGGCAGCCGCCATCAATCGGTCCCTGTCCAATTTGGACAGGGACCACCTGGGGGGTTTGGCGCCCCACGCCCTGCCCAGGGGGTTTGGCCCCTCACGGCGGCGGAGGAGCACCTCCAGGGGGGTGGCCGTAAGGACCATCTCAATAGTGAGATGGTCCGAGAGATTCTCTCGTTGGGCCACCTCCCACGACTGCACTAATCGCGCCGCCCCCGGGGTCGCCCAAGTCAAATCAACTATGGACTCCCCCTGGGGGCGGACGCAAGTGCTCTGGGAGCCCGTGTTCAGTAGTACGAGCCCCCTCTCCGCCGCCCAATCCAGCAAGACCCTCCCGCGGGCGTTGGTGAACCGGGAACCCCACGCCCGAGCCCAGGCGTTGAAGTCCCCGGCCACCAACACGGGGTGGGGGAGGCAACGGCGCATGCCGTCCCCCAATTCCCGCAAGAGTTCTTTGAACTCCGGGAGGGTCCTTCTGGGGGGGGCATAAACCCCCGCGACATTCAAGGCACCCCACCTCACTATAACAAATTCCCTCCCACTCACGATAAGGGAGATGGGAGGGGAGCGAGGGGAGCGCCTCCTCACTATGGCCGCGGAGCCGTCTACGGCCGCCAACCAATTAGGGTTGGAATCCGGCACGCAGTACGGCTCCGCGATCACACCTAGGCCCGAATCACGCCCGGCGAGGTCTTGTAGGAAAAGATCCTGGGCCTGCCGGGCGTGATTCAGATTGACCTGGAGAAGCCACGTTGGCGTGAAGGCGACTACACGGCTCCTCCTGGCCCGGGCCATCCACGTCCATGGCCACTGTCGAGACGACAGCGGCCACGGTAATGGTTGTTGACTCGTCAGTCATGGGGTCCTCCATGTTCACCACCTTTGGGAGAGCACGCGGCTCCCGCTCGGGGAGCGGAACTTCAACTTGGCCCCCTTTCGGGGGTTGAGATGGAGCGGGCGCCGGTTTCGCTCCTTTACTACCCTTCTTCTTGGGGGGTCGGCACGCCGGACCCCCCATGCGGTGCACATGTGGCCTCCCCGCGGCCTTACAGACCGCGCAGGAGACCACTTCCGTGCACTTACCAGCCAGGTGCCCCGAGGCACCGCAGCGGTAACAACAACCGCTGCGGTCCTCGTTCGGGCACCTGGCCTTAACGTGCCCCCCTCCAGGCATCGGTAGCACTAGAGGGGACGCACGGGAAGGAGGTCAACTTCCACCGTAGCCCACGCCAACTGGAGCCGGCCTCCTTGGGCTATCCTGTTGGCCGCCGCGACGGGGCACCGCACCAACATGGTGCCCAGCCCCCTCGGGCGGGGTGAGGGCCTGATTTCCCCCACCCGTACCTCCGAGGGTGGGCACCCTCCTTTGGCCGCCACCGCCTCGGCGACCTCCTCGGCCGTGACGGAGGGTTCCACGCCCCGCAATCGAAGATCCGCAGATTTGCGGGGGCGGGACACCCTCACGTCCGGCTCATTGGAAAACAGGCTGGTCATTCTTTCCGCCAGCCTGTCCGCCTTCTCATCTTTGCCAGCGCCGGTCACCTCTAATATCATGGCTCCGGTCAGGGCCTGTCTCGGTTTGACCCCGGCGGTGATACCGACCTCCCTGAGGGAGATGCTCTTCTTGGCAAAAGCCAAGATCTCCGCATATCTCCCCTCAGGGCAGGTAATCACCACCGCTGCAGAGTCGGGGCTTTTCCTCTTCCTTGGAGTAACCCTCTTCTCCCCACCTTTCCCTTTAGGGGGAGGGACGTGGGGAGGGGAGGCGTTATAATTCCTCTTGGGGGGGGTTGCGGCCTTAGCAGCCGCAGCCCCCTTCTTAGCCTTCCTCCCAAGCACCGCGCTCCATGCCTCCCCCTGTCGCCCTGAGTTGGCGGAGGAGGAGGAAGGAGCGGGCTGGGAGAGAGGGGGGAAACCTTACGGGAGGAGGAAGACTCCCCCCGGCTTCCAGCGCCAGCCCTACCTTCCTTAGTGGGGGGAGGCGGGGGCTGGGAGTTGGGTCTCTGTGGAGGCGGATGAGACCCCGTAGAGGTCTCCTGCTTCCTGGACTTTCCCTTCTTCTTCCCCTTTTGGGGACCCTTGTCCACCGAGCTCCCCTTAGCGGGGGGGGGGGTCGGAGCCGGAACTCTCTTTAGAGCCGGCTCCTTTCGGCTGGGCTCGGGTCCCTTGGAGGGGACACTCAGGGAGGAGAGCCGGTCGAGGAATATGCGGGTGACCTCCTCGATAACGGTCTCCTTTATTCTATTAAGGTCATTCAAGGTGACCGGCGCATCCCTCTCAACGCCCTCGCGCCTTGAGGGGGAGAGATTGAGGGGGTTATTATTAATTTTTGGTCCTTCTGGGATCCGGGTGGGCGGATTACCCAGAAGGGATGGCCGGAGGGCCGGAAACTCCTCGAGGTTCCTCCTGCTGACGAACATCCTTTCAGGGGTAGAGTCAGGGGGAGGGGCCCCGTCCGGCAAGTCCTCCATGAGCGCGGCCCGTGTTTTGGACCGCGTCATGGGAGAGCCTGGAGGGGAGGTGCGCTCGAGTTCCTCCACCTTTCTGCGGAGGTCCGCCATCTCCGCTTCCAGACGTCTATTGGCCTTCATAACTTCGTCCACCTTGCTATTGGCGGGGGACGGAGCGCGACCAGCCACGGGGTCGTAAAATCCCCTGGCACTACCTCAAATCAACACGTCGATCCCGACCTCGAGCTCCGAGGCCGTGACCAACAGTGCTGACTGGAGGGTCCCCCGAATACCAGAGGAGGCCTCCGTTATCTTTCTTAAGGAGGAGACCCGCTCTTTTAACTTACAGGCCACCTCCTCGGGAGTGGCCGTCCGAAAATTTTCGGAGGCCTTTCTCATTTTGCTCTCCCAGTTCTTCAACCGGGAGGCAGAGTTGCTAGGAGGGCAACTAGGATGCTTGGCCCGAAGGGCCACTACATCCGGTTGATCCTCCTTCCGCTTCCTATTTCTGTCCGTGATCGCCTCCTTTGTGAATTGCCCAGCGTGTGCCGGGTCATTGGGCTTGCGACCACGGGAGTCCCTCCTGGGAACCTTGATGGCCCGAGAGTCCAGCTCTCCCTCACTGGAGGAAGATCTGGTCTCCCTGACCACCCGTTTCTTGCTCCCTGTCCCCTTAACACTGCCTTTGTCTGAGGCAAGGGACAGAGATCGAACCGACCCCTGCTCCAACAGGGAGCCCAAAACGTCCTCCATGGAGGAAGCTGCCGACGAGACCTGGGGTCGCGTTAACCTAACCACTAGCTTGCGATCCTCTTGCATTGGGACCATGGATGTCGATGGTCCCAGAGCTGGTGATAAAAAGACAGGGGTCTCCATCTCCTCATCTGGGTCCGAACCCCCTCTCAGTCTGAGAGGGGAGTCTTCCCCATAACTCCGCCGCTTTGCGAAAACCCACGAAGTGGATTGCCTCGCACGGGTGTTCGTCGAGGCTCTCGCCCGTATAAATCGGGCATCTCCCGTCGGCGCCGAAGCGCTTCTTAGCCGCTCTCTACGGCCTCCCCTCTTATAATTTTTATTTTTATTATTTTTAATTTGTGCTTCGGTTTTAATTTGATCAGTCATTGTTGGGTTTTGTACCCACCACCCTGCACGGCTCCGCCGACCGGGCATGCCCTCACCCTGACAAGACATGACCGCCAGGGGCCCCGAGTTCCCCCGGGGGCTCGGCATATGGCACGGACACCGGGATGGGCATCCGGTGCACTGGCCTCCCGCCCCCTACTCCCCCCCGGTGTTTCCACCGACGAGTTTCAGGGGTCCCACTCCTCCGACAAAGTGGGCACCGTGCAGGACGCCGCCACGCGGGGGGTCCCACGGACGGTTGGGACGGCAGGTCGTGGCGACTCGACCTACCGCCTTACCCGCCGTGGCGACCAGCGTGCGGACTTCTCGTCGAGACACTCCGGGACCGATCAAAGACCGGGGCCCCGCCTCAGAATAAGTCCGAGCGGCCCGAGCGGCCCCCGAGCCAGACCGGAGTCCGCGGGCTATGCCCCCAGACCCGCCCTGGCTCCCTCCGCCATCCCAGCCCCGCCTCGGAATACGTCCGAGCGGCCTGGGATGGCCCGGCCCGGTGGGCCCGGGAGTTCCGGGACACCACCGGCCCGTCCCCCCACATCACTCCCGCGTACTGCGGGACCACGTCCCGCAGCCGTTAGGGAGGAGAGGTGGGGCGTCCCCCACTGTGGGACGCCGCTTCCCCCGATGCCAGGGCACACCTCCCCCTGCCCATGAAACTGGACAGGGATTGGTCACCCCCAGACACCGGGAGACCGGCACCCACGTCCCCCCACCGGATGTCCCGCGCCCGGAACACCGGACGCCAGGACACCCGGTTTTTGCCAGGAGCACCTGGCCCCCCCCACCGGGACACCTGCCGCCCGGAACACCAGACGGCAGGCACCCAGAAAAAGCTGGGAGCACCCAGCAAACCTCACGGCCGGTGGAGGACTAATGTCCTCCTAACGGTTCCGGCCAAACCGGGCGATTGCACTCAGGGCCGCCTACCCCTACCGACAATAGGACTTAGAAAAACCTAAGTCCCTAAAGGGAAGCCGGGCTCCTTGGACGCTCTTAGTCAGGAGGACCCCTCCCCGTCGGGACAATGGCGGAGGTTGGAACCACCACCATTGACCCAACGGATCAGAGGAGCCCTCCCTAAGCCCCCTCACCACGACAAGGTGGCGTCCACGAGGAGGTAGGCGACCTAACCTATCATCTGTGATGGAAGTAAAAAGGAAGTTCTCTGCCAAGCCCTCCAAGTTGCCGAATCCCTCGTGGCCTTCAATACTCTCAGTCCTGCCATTCCATCACTTGGTGTTCTCCCAGCCGAGGAAACGCCTCGGTTATGTACTGATGTCTTATTTAGGAAAACTCATATCTACTGGTTGCGTTCGCCGATTCAACCCTAGTCAGCAAGGAGCCTTCCTTCGAGGCATCGTGTCACTGGTGTATGGTACATTGGACGCCAGGGACACTCCTTGAGCGTGTGTAATTGTGGCTTGAAACGTGATTATAAAGTTCGTTCCATCTTAAAGACGTTATGTACATTAACTGAGATTATGCTATCACGTGGCAGTTAACTGAAATCTCACATGTCACCGCCAATACTTCAAAGCCGGCAGCAAACACACAGAGTTAAGAGCACATAAAAACAATGATAAGGTCCATAATAACATAACGCTGTACACCAGGCTGTAGTTATATTTGTCGTTATGCGATATCAAACCGCAATTGTAGTTTGAACGTAGGTATAAAATTTGCTCCATCTTAGGGGCGCTATGTACAACAATTGCAATTATGCCGTCATGTGCTAGACGGCAAAACGCATAGGGCCACAAGCGTGTAAAGTCGACGATAAAGACAACAACAACATGAAGTTGCCACTAGTCTGTAATTAAATCAACCGTTCTGTGGCAACAAACTGTAGTTGCAGCTCCAGACGCGGTTATAAAGTTCGCTCCGTCTTAGAGACCTTATGCACAGTACCGAGGTTATGTTGTCATGTGACAATCAGTTGTGGCTGTACGTTATCGTCCTTCGCCAGAGTGGTCGCCATCCCGTATATTGACTCAGGGGACAGCCTCTAGCCTTATGTACTCCCTTGCACCTTGTGCACTCGCAACTTGAACAGGTAACAGCTGTCTCTGTTTCTCCCTCTCCATCACACGATCTTGCAGCTTCCCATGGGATTTGAGCCTCTTATGGTCCTATGGCCATTCCCACATTTTCACCATTTATTCCTCTCGTTCCTGAGGATCTTTCCAGCACCTCACATCCCCTACCCTGCTCACACAACCACAAAAGCAAAAGCACACGCGATACACTAGTCGGTCGGTCGATGCCGCGATTATCCACTTCACCATTTCACCCACTGCATCATTTTCGTCAAAAAACACAAACCTTCACCACTCACGTATTTTCCGTCACTGCTTGTTTCGATATAACTCTCATTTGGTCATTCAACTTCACAAAAAACAAAAATTTGCGTGTATAAGGGCGGAGCGTCCCTCAGTACGTGTTGTCACGTCGACGGCCATCGAACCCTCTCATAGATTGTGAACTATTAGCTTATGTTCTAGATCCTATAATGTATGATGCAATTCACCATGAATAAATAATGGTAAAAATTACTTTAATTCTATTTCTTCCCCATACCATTTCATCCAATATTGTTTCCTTAGGTAAATTAGATTTAAAAAAAGTTAATATAATTATTTATTTAAAAAAAATGAATTTAAGATTAAATATTGTAAGACATGCGAGCAAGAAAGAAAGAGAATGCTTGTGGGGAAAGGGGATACGCGCTTGTTGGTGATGGGTTTGCATGGGAGGGGATACGCGCTTGTGGAAGGAAGGAAAAATGAAAGCTTTTTATTTTATTTTATATTATTTTTTTTAAATATTTTATTCATAAAAAGTGTTTATGTGTAATTTATATAAAATGTGTGTGTGTAATTTATATAAAAAATAAAAAATAAATAACATAATAAAATTAAAAATTAACATTTTTTTTTTTCATCACCCCACACTGTGGGAGATAGAGCGGTGGGATTATACCAATAATTCGGCGCGGTCGCCGCAGTGTTCTAGTATTACGCTCGTAGGCTCCTCCCACCGTTTCACTGCGCGCTTAGTGAGCACGTAGCGGTGGGACGTCCTTCTCGCCGCGCGCGCTTTCCTCGCGCGGATTCGCCGATCTTTTTTTGTTAATATCTCGGTAAATATTAAGAATATCAAAAAATGATACAGGATTATTCTGCTCAGTTTAACCTACTCTACCTGCAGTTTACAGTTGATCTTCGAATTACCAGACACCCTGTATATCTTACCATAGACTATCAGCGTTATATATTAAATAATATAAATTAAGATTGAAGTAGGTATACTATGCCGGTTCTAACCCACATTGGGGTGGGGGTATAACGTCACGGGGGGGTAATTAATCAATTAATTAATCAATTAAATTAATCAATCAATCAATTAAATTAATCAACCAATCAATTAAATTAATCAAACAATCAATTAAATTAATCAAAAAAATTAAATTAATCAATCAATCAATAAAATCAATCAATAAAATCGATTCAATTAAATTAATCAAAATTCGATCAATTAAATTAATCAAAAGAATTAAATTAATCAATCAATCAATAAAATCAATCAATCAATAACATCAATCAATAAAATCAACCAATCAATTAAATTAATCAAAAGAATTAAATTAATCAATCAATCAATAAACTCAATCAATCAATCATTCAATTTATTCGATTTCTACTTATAAAAATAAATAAATAAATAAATAAATAAAAACCTATGAATCACTCAGTTTTTATAAAATATCCGGCGCTGGAAGATAAGATATTCTAGTGCGTCACACGATAATGTTTAAACATTGTCACAAATTTCTAAAATTTTTTCTTATCTTTTTTTTTGTTCAAAGGGACAATAAGACCCAAAGAAACATAAATTCCGAGTTACATGATTCACTCAGTTTTTATAAAATATCCGGCGCCGGAAGATAAGATATTTTAATGCGTCACTGGGTTACATGCAAACCTTTCCGTTTTTTTTCCCCCGAGAAAACATTAACGCGTTATTGGTTAATTTTGAAAATTCCATCTCTTTAAGATCTTTTTTGAGCATTAGTTCAGTTCTCAATCGCCCGTGAAAGAGAATATACCTTGCTCTGTGCATCGAATAGAGTTTCAATCTTTAATGTTAAGTCGCATTTGAGCGCCAAAACGTTTGGCTGCTGCTATTAAAGTCGGTGACTACAGTAAAAAGTGGAAGTGAATTAATTCGAATAAAGCAGTGCGAAAAAGAGTTACACTGTAAATATCGATGATGTTCCTAAAATCATGGAAAACAATAATTTCGAGCTAATAGTAGAAGAAGAATCATCCGATGAAGATCACGCGTTATCGGATGACAGTGATTGTGTCAGTGATTGCAACGAGGATCTTACCGAAATTATCGACAAGGTGGTGTCTAATGCCGAAATCCATGCATTGAACGGACGTACGAAACAGTGCACTATATACTTTTATTATCTCGAGTCTAATAAGTATGCCGTATGTGCTGAGTGCATGATCAGATTGGGAAATTCAGTTAGATTAGGACTAGTGCACGCTATACGAAGGCACATGACTGAGTTTAACGATGCGATAAGAGGTTGATATTGTTACGAGTGTAGAAATCCGTTGTTCCAGATATTTCCGTGTAATATGTGTCCAATTTGCACACAGTAAAAAACATAATGAATCGAACAGTATGGCAGAAATTCCACGCAATATAAATGAAATACGAAAAATGAATTATAAAGACTATTCGTGTGATGAAGAGCGAGATGTCATCGAAGTTCTCGAGAATATAAATAATAAGCTAATAAACAGATCCAGGGGTGCACGACGACTATCACCGGTACAATTTCTACGCAATTGAGAAATCGGTATACGCGGAACCAACGATGAAATCAACAGACAAGGCTGCGATCTTGACTATTTTTACTATTTTCTTGATTGGCCTTAACACGCGAGGCAAAAGTGTACAGCCGGATACTGGAAGAGTGCAACGATGCGACAAATTCCACACCAACAGGTATGGCAAGATCCAAAGATTTATACAATTAACTTATAATATTAAATCTAATATTTAATATTTTTATTTCTTTTCAGAATTACATATTTCGACATCTTTGATTTGACGCGGCTGTTCGGGCTCCAGCCATATGATGATCCATCAGAGAATTAAAAAACAAAAATGTTAATTTTATTATATCATTTATTTTTTATATAAATTACACACACATTATATTTTATATAAATTACACATAAACACTTTTTATGAATAAAATATTTTTTTAAAAATAATATAAAATAAAATAAAAAGCTTTCATTTTTCCTTCCTTCCACAAGCGCGTATCCCCTCCCATGCAAACCCATCACCAACAAGCGCGTATCCCCTTTCCCCACAAGCATTCTCTTTCTTTCTTGCTCGCATGTCTTACAATATTTAATCTTAAATTCATTTTTTTTTAAATAAATAATTATATTAACTTTTTTTAAATCTAATTTACCTAAGGAAACAATATTGGATGAAATGGTATGGGGAAGAAATAGAATTAAAGTAATTTTTACCATTATTTATTCATGGTGAATTGCATTATACATTATAGGATCTAGAACATAAGCTAATAGTTCACAATCTATGAGAGGGTTCGATGGCCGTCGACGTGACAACACGTACTGAGGGACGCTCCGCCCTTATACACGCAAATTTTTGTTTTTTGTGAAGTTGAATGACCAAATGAGAGTTATATCGAAACAAGCAGTGACGGAAAATACGTGAGTGGTGAAGGTTTGTGTTTTTTGACGAAAATGATGCAGTGGGTGAAATGGTGAAGTGGATAATCGCGGCATCGACCGACCGACTAGTGTATCGCGTGTGCTTTTGCTTTTGTGGTTGTGTGAGCAGGGTAGGGGATGTGAGGTGCTGGAAAGATCCTCAGGAACGAGAGGAATAAATGGTGAAAATGTGGGAATGGCCATAGGACCATAAGAGGCTCAAATCCCATGGGAAGCTGCAAGATCGTGTGATGGAGAGGGAGAAACAGAGACAGCTGTTACCTGTTCAAGTTGCGAGTGCACAAGGTGCAAGGGAGTACAGAAGGCTAGAGGCTATCCCCTGAGTCAATATACGGGATGGCGACCACTCTGGCGAAGGACGATAACGTACAGCCACAACTGATTGTCACATGACAACATAACCTCGGTACTGTGCATAAGGTCTCTAAGACGGAGCGAACTTTATAACCGCGTCTGGAGCTGCAACTACAGTTTGTTGCCACAGAACGGTTGATTTAATTACAGACTAGTGGCAACTTCATGTTGTTGTTGTCTTTATCGTCGACTTTACACGCTTGTGGCCCTATGCGTTTTGCCGTCTAGCACATGACGGCATAATTGCAATTGTTGTACATAGCGCCCCTAAGATGGAGCAAATTTTATACCTACGTTCAAGCTACAATTGCGGTTTGATATCGCATAACGACAAATATAACTACAGCCTGGTGTACAGCGTTATGTTATTATGGACCTTATCATTGTTTTTATGTGCTCTTAACTCTGTGTGTTTGCTGCCGGCTTTGAAGTATTGGCGGTGACATGTGAGATTTCAGTTAACTGCCACGTGATAGCATAATCTCAGTTAATGTACATAACGTCTTTAAGATGGAACGAACTTTATAATCACGTTTCAAGCCACAATTACACACGCTCAAGGAGTGTCCCTGGCGTCCAATGTACCATACACCAGTGACACGATGCCTCGAAGGAGGGCTCCTTGCTGACTAGGGTTGAATCGGCGAACGCAACCAGTAGATATGAGTTTTCCTAAATAAGACATCAGTACATAACCGAGGCGTTTCCTCGGCTGGGAGAACACCAAGTGATGGAATGGCAGGACTGAGAGTATTGAAGGCCACGAGGGATTCGGCAACTTGGAGGGCTTGGCAGAGAACTTCCTTTTTACTTCCATCACAGATGATAGGTTAGGTCGCCTACCTCCTCGTGGACGCCACCTTGTCGTGGTGAGGGGGCTTAGGGAGGGCTCCTCTGATCCGTTGGGTCAATGGTGGTGGTTCCAACCTCCGCCATTGTCCCGACGGGGAGGGGTCCTCCTGACTAAGAGCGTCCAAGGAGCCCGGCTTCCCTTTAGGGACTTAGGTTTTTCTAATGTGTTTTCTTTACACTAATTGATTCCTCTCATTATTCTGTGCATAAAAGTATTGAGGTAAGGTTATCGAAAAGTGAATATTTTACGAGATATTTTATAGTTCATGTAAAATTAAGAAATTATTTCAACCTTCATAACTCGAAAAATACTTAACGAAAAAACATTTATTTATAGTGTTTTGGAAAGGTCTCGAGATAAGCTACAAGAATATATAATAAAAAGTAGGCAGTTCCATTTAAAAAATTTAAGGTGACCTTCACGTGACCTTCAAGCAACTATTCAAGGTCACATTAATGACACCATCTTATGTCCCCCTTGAAACCATACAACTTTTGTATCAACAAATTTCCTCCAAAATGCTTACCATCCGAGATATTCCTATCCGTTATTTAAAATGGGACACCCTGTATATATTATACATATTGTTATGAATATGTATATATGTATATATATATATATATATATTTATAACATTAAATACATGATGTAACGTGTATAAATAGTTATTTTGCCATTAAGGCCGATATTTATAGTGAGATCTTATATTTAAGATTGTCTTAAGATCTCGTTTAACCAATGAAATGACTTCATGTTAAACGAGATTTTAAGACAATCTTGAATATAAGATCTGACTATGAATACCGGCCTAAGTGTATTATTATTTTCATTTGTTACAGCTCTGATTGTAAACGCTGTTTGTGTTTTACACAATTATGCAAAGCATTTTAATGTGCCTGATCCTGAAATCTTTTTTGACGACATCGATATAGAAAATGAAGTACCTCGTGAAGAAAATGTACGTCTTCTTACAGGAAATGAAGTTCGTGAAAATATCATTCGCCGATATTTTACGCAGTGAAAAAAAAATTAAACAGCTGATTAGTTAACTCAGCACAACCCTGTTTAGAGATATAAAAACGTTCTTTTTCTGTATATAACTAATAATTTTTATTCTTTTTGTATATACTTTTGGTCGCAAATAAATGTGAACATTTGTAAACGAAGACTTTTTTATTTATAAAGTATTCAATCATCCAATAACAATATCACATGGTATTTATATAATTGTAGTATTATTAAATTACTATCCGTTTGCTTTAGTTTTATCATATATTTGGTTAATATCACATTTGATTTGTATCACATTTTCGTAATCTTATAAAACAATGCTTAATAGTAAAACAAAAATTAACTTAATGTTGAGAATTTGAATAATTTTATAAAGCAATGCAATACTTAATAACAAAATATTAACTTTATGTCAATAATATAATTTTAAAATAAAAATATTAATATAATATTAACTTATAATTTAATATAACTCAATAAAAGGAATATCTACGCATATTAAAATCCTTTATTAAATCCTTAAAATCTTTAAAATCCTTTAAATCCTTTATTTCTTTCTGTTTATACGTTACGTTCATTGTTTTTTAATTTTTTATACAGTTCAGCAAAGCACGTGATGAAAAATGTAGAAGCCGACACAAATTGAAATTAATACATTGAATGTATGTAGAAGACAGTCAGCTGCGTCATTTTGGCGAGTTTTCATGGGTTACTAAATAACCGATGTGAATTGGCTTCTAGTGATCTCACTTTTACTCGATGCTCTTACACGATCATGAAATCAAATGTGTGGAAAAGTGAAAACTTCCACGTGAGATCACAACATACAATAAGTGAAAAGTGAAACTTTTCACTTTAAATTACATGATCGATATCCAGGCCTTTGTTGAGCGAGCTGCGCCACGGATAGCGCGTTACCTTCGCTGATTGGCCGGATTCATAAATTCTTTAATTAACAATTACTTCGCAACTATGCAACTTACGCAAAAACGAATAAGGAACTTTCATATTAGAATTTTGTCATCTAGCTATTCTGTTTTTCGGAATCATTTCCGGAACACCCTGTATATACACATATATGTATGTATATATATCAGACAAAAGCCTGAGAGCGGCCACGCCGGTGTTTTGGCCGACACCGATTTTCGCGACTGATTTGAACGCCACCCTGCCCATTTTTATGTTGGAACCAGAGAGAAGACTGAGAGACGCCACGGGTCGGTTTTAGGTGATCCCTGAAAGCGATACGCCCTCTGTGGACATTAAAACGTGCACATTGAACTACATAGCCAATGTCCACGAATGTTCCCGATGGTAACGCATAATGTGCACATTTCTGGTTGCGTTCCGTGCTATGTCTACGGATAATGGTTCTGTTCCGTGCTATGTCCACGGATAATGGTTCTGTTCCGTGCTATGTGCACGAAATGTAGATAATACAGTTTTATACTTCTCTGTAACAATAAGATATATATCTTAGATCATCCACCTTATATATTAAGTAATATAAATTAAAATAATTGCTGGGTCAAGGCTTTAAGAGTAAAAAATAGTTTACATTAATTAATTAACAAGCATTTAATAAAAATTTAAATCATATAATACTAAGAAAATTACTTGTCAAATTACATATAAAAAATAAAAAATTATTAAATAACTATCATCGCGAACGTTTCGGTCTTTCTCATTTCGACCATCTTCAGCGAATTATTCGTTTACCGTTAAAATAAACTATTTTTTTCAGCAATTATTTTAATTTATATTACTTAATATATAAGGTGGATGGTCTAAGATATATATCTTATTGTTATAGAGGTAAAGGAAAATGTAAAGGGAATACATCTAAACTTAATATAATATGTAATAATTAAATAAATATACTCTTAATTAATATATTTTACTGTATACTTTTAGTTAGAGTATACTAGAGTTAGTTTACGAGATTGATTGCTCGAATTGCAACGTGCGCTATATCGGCCAAACAAAACGACATTTAATAACTCGTCTAAAGGAACACCAAAGTAATATCAAAAAACACACATCTACTCATTCCGTTGTCACCAATCACAGATTGTCCTTTGGTCACGATTTTGACTGGGACCACCCAAAAATTCTGCACAAAGAAACGCACACAAGAAAACGAGAAATAGCGGAGATGCTGTTCATTAAAAAATGCAATTCGACAATCAACTCACAGAAAGACACAGAGAACCTAACAGCAATTTATGACAGATTACTTAACATTTTATAGTTCACTGGACACAGCCTTTATAAGTTTATTATTATATTGACCGTTTTTTACTTATCTCCTTTTTATTAATTTATTTTTGTCATCGTCCGTTTTGTTATTTATTATCTTTTATTTCTGTTTTATTCTTCTTTTATCCGACCGTCATTAAATAATTTTTATTATATTGACCTGCTTTTAATTCATTCCTTTTATTAATTTATTCTTATCATCGTTATGTATTTCGTATTCTTATTTATACAATCTAAGTCTAGCCGTTCTTAAAAAATTTTTTAATTTTCTCTATATATTTATCAACGTCACCTTGTATCTTGTTGCTTACTTTTTAGTACATTGACCTGGTTCTCTACTGATATTTACTGTCTTTTTCTTTCTTTCCATGTTATTTATTTATTACTTAGTCATCCCCTACGTCACACAATCAAAGTTAATCTCACTCAGTCCGTATGTAGCCGTCACTAACAACTGACGCTTTTTATAATGTACCTACTTATTTTTGTATTCGCACTCTAAATCAAAGTAATGTAATTCAACGTTTTTTAAACTTTGTATTTTCGACTACGGAACAGAATATCTTGTAAGTCTTTAATTTATTCATGTACTTTTCCGATTTCTAAACGATTGTTACATTCTTGTATTACTCACTTGTAGATTTACTTGAAAAGGACCTAAATTTGATGGTCGAAACGTAGTAATTAAACATCAATTTTTATATCAATTATGCCAGTTTGACGTCATTCAATACTCCTTTCTTGTATACTTTTATTTTACTTTTTAAGTTTTTACATTTTGTTAATAGAAATTTATTATAAATTATAGAATATATTATAGATTAGAAATTTATTATAGATTATAGAATATTATTATAATAAAAATAGTAGAATATTATAAATATTAAATAGAATAATAGAATAAAGATTAGAATAATAGTATAAATTAATTATAAAAATAATAATTCGTAGTGCTGCTTCCTTTTCCTCGTCCCCTTCCTCGTCCTCGGCCTCGGCCACGGCCTCTCACGGCTATAATTGTTCTCACAATTATATCATTTAATTCTTCAGTCTGAAACATAAACATTAACAAAAATGTAAATGATAAAAAAAGCATATATATATATATATATCATCTATGTGTATGCGTGCGTGCGTGCGCGCATTGTGTGCGTGCGTGCGTGCGTGTGTATGTGTGCGTGTGTGTGTGTGTGTTATTATGTGTGGTGTGTGTGTGTGTGTGTAAAATAAAAAATATAATTGTATAATACACACATATAAAAAGTTTTATACTGACATTTAATGTTAAAACGCTCGCGGGCGCCGCCGATGCCGTCGCCGGTGCCATCGCCGGTGTCATCGTCGTCGACGCCGATGCCGTCGTTGGTGTCGTCAAAATAAAAATTATCCAAATTATTTTATCGGTTCGAAAATAATTATAATGACTTACTGAGATTTTTGCGATTAAAATGACATCAAACACGGTATAGATTGGGTAATTTTTAATTAGATTATAATTAAGATGTTAATTACTTATCTAATTAAAAATAATCCGATCTATATTGTGTTTGGTGTCATTTCAATCGCAAAAATCTCATTAATCCATTCAAATTCAAATTAAAATAATTGTAATGCATTAATGAAATTTTGGCAATTAAAGTAAATCGAATCCGATAAAAATCGAAAAATTTTTAATTAGATTAATAATTAAAATATTATTAGGGGAGAGTGGTCCTGAGTCGGCCCACTAAGCCATTTGGCCGAAAACAGAAGATAAATTATTTAATGACGCTGGCGAGTGTTTAGTTGTGTACAGCGATCGTTTTCCTACAATTCTATGTCATTTAGAAAGATGTAGGGTGGCTTTTGCAGTCGCAATGCAGTGCGGAGTGAAAAGGTGCATTTTGGAACGCGGGGTGCCGTCTTAAGACCACAGTGCCGACTTAAGACCATCTTCCCCTTGAAAGCGAGAGCGAGAACGAGTAAAGAGCAAGCGAGATGACCGACATCAAAGGCAGTTCCGAAGTCTCGAGCCTATCTTAATCTCCAATCTTTTGTATCATATTTCTTCTTACTATAGAAAATAAAATTTTTACATTTCGCATTTTATCGGACCGAAAATAATTGTAATGTATTAATGAGATTTTTGCGATTAAAATGACATCAAACACGACATAAATCGAATAATTTTTAATGCATAAATTAAATTGATAAATAATTAATATAGTTTGATTATGTAATTCGATTTATGTCGTGTTTGGTGTCATTTTAATCGCAAAAATCTCATTAATACATTACAATTATTTTCGGTCCGATAAAATGCGAAATGTAAAAATTTTATTTTCTATAGTAAGAAGAAATATGATACGAAAGATTGGAGATTAAGATAGGCTCGCGTCGAGACTTCGGAACTGTCTTTGATGTCGGTCATCTCGCTTGCTCTTTACTCGTTCTCGCTCTCGCTTTCAGCGACTTTCCAGCATTGAAGATCTTTAAAGAGCTCCCTTATCTGTCTGTAAAATATAAAAATCGAATAAAATAAAGAAATTAAAACTTTTACATTTTGCTTTTAATCGATTTGAAAATAATTGTAATGCATCAATGAATTTTTTGTGATTAAAATAAAACCAAACACGATATAAATCGGATAATTTTTAATGACATTAATAATTAAAATACCCAGTGAGAAATGACCTATCGAGCCGACATCGAATTGATTGCAATTTACATCAATTTAATGTCGATTTGATGGTCATTTTTCACTGGGTATTGATTATATAATAATATTTTAATTATTAATCTAATTAAAAATTTTTCGATTTTTATCGGATTCGATTTACTTTAATTGCCAAAATTTCATTAATGCATTACAATTATTTTAATTTGAATTTGAATGGATTAATGAGATTTTTGCGATTGAAATGACACCAAACACAATATAGATCGGATTATTTTTAATTAGATAAGTAATTAACATCTTAATTATAATCTAATTAAAAATTACCCAATCTATACCGTGTTTGATGTCATTTTAATCGCAAAAATCTCAGTAAGTCATTATAATTATTTTCGAACCGATAAAATAATTTGGATAATTTTTATTTTGACGACACCAACGACGGCATCGGCGTCGACGACGATGACACCGGCGATGGCACCGGCGACGGCATCGGCGGCGCCCGCGAGCGTTTTAACATTAAATGTCAGTATAAAACTTTTTATATGTGTGTATTATACAATTATATTTTTTATTTTACACACACACACACACACACACACACACACACACATATATATATATATATATATATGCTTTTCTTATCATTTACATTTTTGTTAATGTTTATGTTTCAGACTGAAGAATTAAATGATATAATTGCGAGAACAATTATAGCCGTGAGAGGCCGAGGCCGAGGCCGAGGACGAGGAAGAGGACAAGGAAAAGGAAGCGGGGGGACAACGCATTATTACTTTTATAATAAATAAAATTAAAATATATTAATATATATTTTATGATGAAAGAGTATTTATATGTACACATCGCGATATAAATATTTTTTAAAAATAAATATAAAATAAATAGAAATAAAATATAATTTATTATAATCTTTCCCCCTCAATCTTAATTTATATTACTTAATATATAACGCTGATAGTCTAAGATATATATCTTATTGTTACAGAGAAGTATAAAACTGTATTATCTACATTTCGTGCACATAGCACGGAACAGAACCATTATCCGTGGACATAGCACGGAACAGAACCATTATCCGTAGACATAGCACGGAACGCAACCAGAAATGTGCACATTATGCGTTACCATCGGGAACATTCGTGGACATTGGCTATGTAGTTCAATGTGCACGTTTTAATGTCCACAGAGGGCGTATCGCTTTCAGGGATCACCTAAAACTGACCCGTGACGTCTCTCAGGGTTTGTTCGCGTCGCAATACCCCAATATGCTCCTACTCACTCTAATACGCTCCAATCTATAATATACGTAACGTAATACTATAGTTTGGAGCGAGTAGGAGCATGTTGGGGCAAGCGACGCGAACAAACCTTCAGTCTTCTCTCTGTTGGAACTACGTTCGCTACACCCATTTTCAGGCGCTGCTGGTAAAAGTTTCTATTTGGTTCGTGTCCGTGCTACGCCCATTGGCTACGTTTACATCGTGGACTTGATACGCGTATCAAATAGTAAATAACTAGTACATTGATTCAGCTATTGGCTGATCACATGATGTAAGGATTAGAGGTGTGCTACCACCTTAGAATAAATGGAAGAGGAATTGCCTATATTGCTTATACACCGAGCCTGAAGCAAGCATCTGTGCGAGAGAGATAACTAGAGACTCCCAAATGTTCACAATGCGCATGCGTTAGTACCGCCGCTAGCGCGCCACTTTCTTAGTTGATTTAAATCGAATAGATATTAATATAGACACATTGAAGAAAAATATATATTTATTGATGTTTAAAATGAATTAATTTTGAAAACTTATGTCTAATAAAAATCTTTTTGTTCACATAATGAAAATGAAAATGAAAATGATTTGAACATAATTTAGTTGTTGTGTTCAAAACTTTTTTCCTTGATGCCACAAAAAGACAGCCATTTTTTCACGAAATTCCTTATTTTTCGAAATCTATTTTATATATAAACAAATAAATATAAAACATTGAATATCATTAAATAATATATAAAAACATACCTATTTGTTATCACATAATTCAATGCATGCATAATATTTTATACAGTTACTTACGTATAATATGAACCAATTTATCGCGATTACCACACAACACACAAATATGCGTTTGGCATTTTTTTGCTATGTATTTAACGTTTCTGTAATAACGTATAATCAACGTGAAACACATGTGAGATTGACAACTGAGATCAACGCATGCGCATTACAAACATTTGAGGTCTATAGCTTTCTCCTCTCGCACAGATGTTTGCTTCAGGCTCAACGTTCAATTCCTCTTCCATATTATATGTTTTCCTAAGGCTACCACGCAGCTATCAGTATCAGCCAATAGTGTAGCGTTCCCAAAGATCTGCCATATTGAATTTTAAGCTAATCAATTTGCGCAATTTGAATCTCATTTCAAATTATATATTGCGTTCATTTTATTTAAATTTATTTTTCATGTCGGAAAAACTCTATAAACTTAGGAATAAAAATCATGAATAAAAATATAATTTTTATTTATAATACATTTTAAAAAGATGTTTATATGATAAACTTATTGCACGTACATAATAAATAACACAAGATATTCATGGTATTTATGACGAACTCATTGAACTTACAAAATAAATAATACAAGATATTCAAACAATAGTTTAATAATAAATAGTAGTATAGTAGTAGTAGTAGTATAGTA